>JAODAH020004997.1:0-127572 GCA_027574865.2 Coproporus ventriculus | reverse complement strand
TTTTTCGATATTTCTTTACATTTACAAAACACTCTATATATATATATATATATATATATATATATATATAGATTAATTATGGTTTTAAGTTTGGAGGTTATGTAGCATTTATTTGACAGAAAACTAGATATTGTGAAACCCGTTGCTATTTAAATAAATTAATTTTGATAAAAAAACCACATAAATAAACAAGATGTAATCTTTTGAACATCCTGTAATAATGGTAATTCCATAATCATTTATGTAATAATAAAAAAGAGTGATTCATATTTTTAAAAATTACTTTTTCTTAATTTCGTTTAGTTTATTGGACTATTCTGAAATTTCACGGAGAATAATTAACCTTGACTTTTTTTACATGTAGGCGAAAAATTGCTAGTTCAAGTAGCTATAAATTTATATTGGGTGAATTATTTTGTATGGCTTTTAATTATTTCTTGAAATAACAAATTTTCTCTCTCATTTCATAATAAATATTCAGATTTTGTATAATTAAAATAATAGCGACACATAACAAACAATTAATTGTCATGAAGGAACTTCTAGCTTGTTCTATTCTTGCTTTTATCTCTAGATCTGGACTTAATGCCTGGTTTACACGAGTAGAGTAATGAGTAGAGTAGAGTATCAAGTAGAGTAACTGTACCCGTAGAAACACCCAAAAACTGTCCGAATAGAGTAGATAGAGAGTATCTAGTAGAGTAGAGTACTTTACTGCGTGCAAAAAATTTTACCATGAATTTGAAACCACTAACTGAATAACTGGATAGTTTATGGGCCAGATTTAACTTTCGGTTTTACCGGAAATGTGCGGGAAGTATAATGGTCATGACTCCTGATTTTTTTCTATATGTCTTTAGAGATCTAGATCAAAGTTTGCTGTTCGTAGAGTTATCCAGTGCCTTTCTAAAGATTTCTTGAGAGTATAGATTGGATAGGACCAGTGAGAGAACATAGCCCCGCCACACCTCTTTGTGAATTTTTAATCTTGCAAATGTGCAAAAAAAAGAAAGCCTTAACTCGAAATTTATTCCGATTTCCTACTCAAATAAATATGAAATGATGTTAAAATCTAAAAAGGCCCCCAAGTTGGGCCAATAGAAGCCATCATCATCGAGTAGAGGGACAGTGATTTGCAGTGATCGAGGTTGGAAATGATTTTAGCCAAAGATGTTGTAGCCTCTCTTCACGATGGCCCAAACAGGGCCAATAGAAGCCATCACCATCGCGAAGAAGAACATTGGTCTATAGTGGCCGATGTTATCTTCCTTATTTTATTTATATATCTATTTATGCAAGAAAATCGATATTAATTACATTTCCCACATTAATAATGATAATGTATTCAAATCTATTTATTGCATATATATGTAGTCTACTTTTTATCTAAATAAAGTACCCGTAATTTCGTTTTACCTTTTATTGGATTAAATTTGCATTCATTTATAAACAATAAATTTAATCGATTCAGTTATACCGTTCATTTTAATTTGCAAGAATATAAGTAAAATCAAACAAATTGAAAGTACTATATTATTTATTGCTTCATTTTGAATAACATTATATTTAAATAAAATGAACAACTTGAGAAATATTTTATAACAATGACATGCAAGAATCAATCCATTTTATTATTTTCAATCTATGTGATTAATTTCCTTGGAAAACAAACTAACTCAATCATAATGTACAATTTGGATTATTCCAGAGTGATTATTGATTGATTGATAATTCCCTCAAATAATTATATTAAAAAACCAAGGTAGTTTTCATGTATTACAATTGAGGTGATTCTAATTCTTCAGAATTCTTCATATTTATTTGCAAAATTTTCAATTTTCAAAAATAGTTATTTATGAGAATGTGATTTCTTTTTTCAAAAAAATTTAGTACGTTCCAATACATAATTTAATATTTTCCAAAATCCTTACCATAACCTCATATAAATAAAAAAATTGTATCAACTATTAGATAAAAATTGTGTGCTGGCACGAATTCCATTAAACAAAATAAATTGTTGAGTAAATTTTTAGTTTTCAATCAAAAGAAATTTAAAAGAAATATAATCTTAAAACTAATACATATTATTTGTTTAATTATGTATCTTCTTGACTGAAATGTCAACAAAACAACATAAAAAATCAAAATAAAAAATTTAAACAATTTACAAATTAAATCTTGTACAATTGCAATCACATTTTACATTCTACATTTAACCGTTTAATTTGCCCTTCACAGTTCATGTATCTTACATTTCAAGGGTACAGCAATAACTTAACTAATTAAAAGTTAGGTACGCACCAAAATTAAGCAGTTTACCAGCTTCATTACACTACAACACCTATTCCCGAAAAATTCTCAACTTTCCATTTTTTTTTTTAATATAAAAATAATTCACAACAAAATGCCGCACCTAATAAACCTCGCGTATTTGCGTATTTTTTTCTAAAGAATTTTAATGAACACGTTCATAGGATGCGCATACATTACTAATAAAATCTCAACTAAATAATATTCAACTATGTAAAAGACTATATAAGTGATGATGTTGTATAATTTTTGGCGCGTGCGTTAAATGCTTTGCAAGTGTTAACTATTGTTGTATTACTGGCAATTTTAAAAATTGTAATTTTTTTTAAAGATAATAGGATGTGTTGGTTTCGTTTTTCCCCGAAGGTCAATCGTAATGATAAATAATGTGTTTCATATTGCATTGGTAAGATTTGTAGCAGTCATTATGCAGAATTATAAATGTAGTAGTTTTTCTATATTTTGATAGTAAAATAAGTTTTCTTTATTATTAGCAACAAAAATGATTCATTTCGAGGTTTATTACATTTCGGTATTATACCAGTAATACTTTAAGTAAATTAATAATATTTCCGCATTCTTGTTTTATTAGCTTTTGTATTTCGTCATGCATATCAGGAAATTTAAGGAGGTAAAAAAAAACTGAAGTTGCTTGAAGATCAAACTGTATAATAGGTAAACTCCTTTAAAAAAATAAAGGATAGGTACGTGCACATACCACAGTGAATACAAATTTTCTATAAATTAATTTTTATACTTGCCGCCTATGAAACGCATACAAAGTTAGTTTCCCGAACAAGTGCTTTTTGATGACTGTCATTTCTCCTCGATACGTTTCAATAAAAATATCTGAGGAAAATGCAATCTCAATCAAAGGTATTATTTTTCCACGGTTTTCATAATTGAATATTTTTGCTTTATATAAAAAAAAAACACTGCACAAAACTCAGAAGGAAAATTTTTTTAAGTATTTATTTTATTAAAATACTCTCTGCTTATGGTCGCCCATGAAAAATTTGTGAAAAATGCGATTATTCTGCAATCATCCAATAAAGAGTAAAACATTAAAACTAGCTAGTCGACTTATTAGCCTACAGATCTTAATAAAAAACCAGCTCTAATGAATTTCTTCATAACATGTATGTGTATGTCTGTGTAAATCAACAGTGATCAACATCTCTTGGTTCACGGGCCATTTTTGGTATTTTTTCCGGAGCCAAGGAAGAATAATATGAAGAAAATTTTGCCGAAGTATGTGCGGCGTTACCTCAGTTTGATGGATCAACCCAATGGTTCGGGATGCAGCAACTCATGAGGCCATCTTAGGTATGTTTGCTACGACATCCATATTAGACTCGGTTTACCTCTACCTTTAATGTGTAGCTGCCTTAAATGCGGCTGCCTTGTAACGTGTAGCCTCGGCTAATAATGGCGAATCAAATTGAACTAGGCTAAATTTGAATAAAAGCGACTAACACATCTCTGTTAGCATACATTTTTACTTCAACTGGAAATAAATTTTAAAAGAAAAATTTGATGTATTGGTTAAACTTTTTTAAAAGTGAATTTCGAATATTTATTGTTAACTTAAAATAAAACAACAGAAAGGACTTATATATTATATTTAGAAGTATTATAAAAAAAGGTAAAAGGCACTATATGGTACGTAAATCACGCTTTATGCTGTTATGTTAAATCATGCGGAAATTTAATAAAGAACAAATGACCCATTGGAATTATACCAGTAGTATATTGATAATAAATTATTTGTATTATTAATGCTCCTCGAAGTAAGGTTAGTGGAAATATAAATGAGATCAATTATTTGAAGTTATGTGGCGAATGTTGTAAACATGAAATCAATGGAAACAATCAAAGATATAATAATAGTAAGTTGCAATAAATATCTGTTAATTGTCCTTAGCAATTAGCCAATTGCTCACAGCTATCTCGTTATTTATTGTTCTATAAACTGTGTAATTATTTTAATATTAACATTAATTTAAATATTTTATCTATTAAGAACAAGTTAATTAGAGTATTATTACTTTGCACATTAAAGGGAAATGCATAACTATTTTTTTAAAAGATTTTTTTTACTGTGATATCAAAGTCGTGATCTTACAATTGTACTTTTAAATGTCTTATTTAATAAGATATCATAATTATCTTGCATATCTCTCCTAGTTTTTTATTATTAGACTGATGAAAAATTTATGCATGACTAATAATTCATAGTGTCCCATTTGGTACCAGCTCAAGAAATAGCATCAAATCAAAAAAATGACGTGAATCAAAAGTGTAATGGTTCTTCAATTTTTCAATCTTCCAACATTAAAATTTATTAACATTTAAAGATTCCATCTTTCAAGAATATATTTTTCATCAAATAATTTTCTAATTTTCTTCTTCTAATTTTACATATTTAGCAATTTTATATGTTCAAAATTTGACTTTGTTATCTTGTCATTTTGACATACGAACATGTTGATATGATTTTTAAAACGCATGTATTTCGCACGTTTTTTAGTTCTTTATTTCAAGATTATAATGCAGGTGTTTAAAAAAAAAATAAATAAAGTGTCTTTGTTTAAAATCAAGAATTTATTAAAGTGTCGATTCTTCATAGTTTACAGAATGTAATCATCAATGCGTAACCGTATAATTATTCATGACTTTTATTACATTTCCATAATTTATAAAATAAATCGTGGAATCGTCTTTAATAAATTTATTGAATCTCATTGCAACCTTTCCCGAAGCAATAATTAAATTTAAAACGATTAACAAGCAGCCTCCTACAGAAGTTTTATTGCCTAACACCATCAGTGTAAGTAGGAAGTACAAAATTTTAATTAACACAGACATGTTTGTTTTGAATTAATCGATTCATATTAATCAACAAAAAAAAAACTTCTGCTTGTTTATTTATCGTTTGTTTACTGATAAAAATTTTAAATAAGATTGTTTGTTAGTTATTTTATTAATTTTGTTAATATTTTTCTTTTGCATTACGTTTAGGAAATTCCCAATTAAGAAATTTTAAAAGGTTAATCGCGTTTCTGCAATATTTTTTTAATACAGAAGGTTAATAAAGTGGAAGAAATATGTAAACTCATTTAACTGATTCTGTGGAGTTTCTGGTCCTTTCACCTTTGATATAACCTTCACCTGGCATTTATATTCAACGCTCCCTTTATCACAATCACACCATATTTTGCACAGGAAATGTCTGCTACTTCATTTTACCTCACTTCCATATTATACACCTTAATTTTAATATAAAAATAAAAATAAGGTGATCAACTATTTTTTGTACAAAAGAAGAAGGAAATCCAGAAAGACAAAATAGCAAGTGTCATAAACTTAAGTGTTAAATGATCAAATTGGAAATTTGAATTATTTAACTTTCTTAATTTTTTAATTTTCATTAACCGAAACAATATTTTGGAAAATATCAAAACTAAAAGAAAATTATGTTGAAAATTTTACGACAAACTTTATGAAAATTTCAAAATTGAAGGAAAATTGTTAGGAAAATTTAAAAATGTTGAAATGTAGAAAATATTGGAAAATCAAGAAAACCGTCTAAAAATATATCCGAAAATTTAAAATAAAAAAAAACTTTCATATAAAAATAAATTTTTTAAGTACATAAACTCATTACACAACAATTTATTGCTTAATTTGATCAATATTAACAAGTGATAATTAAATTCCTCAAGTGTAATAACCTTCAGGTTGGTATGATAATGATTTTATTCTTATTACCTTTTTGTGTAATAATTTTAATGCGTACAATTATGAAATGATGTTGCTTTAATAACTAATTATAGTGAAATAAAATAGTGATGTAATTGAGACATTATTATCTTCAAATTGGTTTAATCGATTGGTGTTTTCCTAGAAAGTTGTTAGAAATAAAAATTAATCTTTTAGAAATATGTCATCGCTTTTTCTGCAAATAAAAGGAAATAATGTAATTTGTGGTTTAGCTGTTATCGTTTGGAAGTAAGAAAAGTGGATGTAAAGACCAACAGTCAGTTGAGAATGATCAAGAGCTTTGCTAAAACAAATTTGAAATTAAGGAATAAAACTTTATAAAGGAGTGGAAGTACAACAGGAAATATGGTGCAAAACATCAAAATGACATGTGTTAAATATTAAAAAAAAAAAAAAACAGAAAATATAAAGAATATCAAAATGTTAAAATATTTTTAAAACGAAAATTTCAAAAAATTTTTAAATGTAATGTTAGAAAATATTAAAATATCCAGAAATGTAAATAATGTAAAAAAAATTTATAAAGTAGAGAAAGACAAGATAAAATTGGATGAAATTTTTCCATAAAATTATAAAAATTTAGGAAAACGGTTAAAAAATTCTATTTGTTCAACACTTTTCTTCTATTTTCTTTTCAGTGTTTTCCATGTCAAAATATTTACATAATTTATTATTTAGGTATATAAAAAATAAATATATGTATCATTAATTATTCTATTTTTACTTTTTTTAATAAGTGATAAACCGCAACGTCCTATTAACGTCTATATGACCTATTGGAAACTCCATTGAAACCACGAAAATAAAAATTACGAATTCGAAAAATATAAAATACAACAATCGACATTAAAAAAAAAATACAAGTTTACCGAGTAATTATGTTAACATTGCATGTTTGTTTTCCACTTTACACTTTTATATAATAGTAATTTTGGTACAAAGTTCTCCTTCATAATTATAGCAAAATCAAATTTTTATTTCATTTCTTTTTAATGGAAAATGCAACTTCTTAGATTATTTAATATTTCGAAATTTTTTATATTTCCCAAGATTTTAACATTTTTACATTTTTAACATTTTGTTACTTTGATATTTTCTGATATCTTCTTCTATAATTTTGTCATATTCGAAGAAATTAAAAAAAAGAGCCCATAAAAGACTCATTTTGGTTATTTTACGGACTCTTTTAGAAATTTTTTTTTAATATGTAATGGCAATTATTAGTTTTCCTCTCAACAAGCTTTGTTGCTTGGCTTGTGTAATAATAAACTAATAAAATGAATCATTTAAAAAATTGAATTTAAAATTAGGTCAGATCTCTAATAATGAGCATTTGCAATTTCACAATATGAATTCTTATCTCATTACACACAATATGTCAATTATCTAATAAATGCATTCTTATGAAGGGGGTGGTTTGTTTATCAGAGCGTATCAATTTGTTAAACTTTCATTGCTAAATGGAGAACAATGGAGATGAAAATGTTTAACCTCGCTACCATTCTATATTTATAATTTATTAGCTCTTAAAGATAAAAGGAAAAATTTATATTATTAATTAACTATTTTCTCATTTAAATATTGCTCTAGATATTGTTGTTAATATCTGAGTAAGAAATTGTTTAATGTTAAGTAGTATTTATGTAATTAATTTGTCATGTCGCGTTTGTGTTAATTAGTGAGTAGTCGTATAAATCAAAATTGTTTTTATTCTTGAGAAGTTGTAAATTGTTCATTAAGTAGAAACAAAGATTAGATAAAATAATCAATTTTTATTAGTAATATTGTTTAAAGCATGTCTTAAGGTGACAAGTTATTATTTTGTACAAAATGATTACAGATGGAATTTGATTAAATATGTTTCTATTATTTTTTGTTTGGTCAAATAAATGACGGAGATAATAGCGCCATCATTTTCGCTACCAACATTTATAAAAAATCGCTATTACATTGCAATTTTATTATGCAGTTTCAAAAAAAAATTTTTTTAACAGACTAATCAGTCTTCTACAATTTTCTGAGAAAATTTTGAAATTGTTCAACTAATTTTTCATTTTTATTTTAGTAGTTTTATTTTTTCTACATTTGTTTTTAAATTTTTTAGCTCCATCTGACGATAAAATGCGTTTTCTTATTCAAATTTATATTTTCAGCTTCACATCAATGGTTATACATTTCTTAGATATTTTAAAATAAATTCGTTTGAATTGCACGTGCATTTTTTGGAAAAAACATTGCTTTAAAATTTGCCAATCATTTAATGTCTCTGCAATTTGAATAATTGGATTGACATTGATGTTATTTACTGTGTAATTATTAGCTGAAACAATTATGAAATAACTAATCTTATAATTATGAGGATCATTAAAAACCTTAATTAATATCAGAATGTAAATATGGTTGCATATGTTATTCGTGTGAAATATAACATATTACGTTGATTAAAAATGTTTTTCATTTCAAAAATTGGAAGTAGAAAAGAATAAATAAAAAAATTTTATTTAATTATTTAAATATTTTATTTAGCGATTTTTAAACATTTTTCAATTTTATAATTTTACATTTTCCGAAGTTTTCATATTTTATTTTTATATTATATAGGTTAGTTTTTTAATTCGAGATTATAGTGTAGTAGTATAATATATTATAAAAATATTATTACGATCATTCGTAAAATAAAAATGAACAATAAAAAAATTCTCATCCCAAAATCTCGCACCTGAATTATTCCGATCGTATGCAAATGTCAGCTTTCTATTACTTTCATTCTTTATTTCACCAGTTTATAACTAGCACTAAAAGGTCAAAATTCAAAAGATGACGACATTCTAATTTATTATGCAGACTACCACCAGGTACTTCTTAAAGTATAGCAATCAAAAAAAGGACATTCTAATTACATAATAAAGCAGTAGCTGATTCATTTAAAACAATTCCATGATATTTCGAAAATGGTGGAATTTATTTTATTGTACGACTTTATTTATAATTAATTAAAATCAATACGCTTTAATTGAATTTAATATCATGATAATTGTTTTATCAAAAGGTTTTCTAAATGTCAGTGAAAGAAGGAATGAAAAAAATCGTGATTTAAATCATATTTGGTTTTATTTTAATTACTCACGTTTCTTATTGGAAAAATATAATTTCTCACTTTTCTTTGATTTGCAGATTTTTGATCTTGACCTTCTTAATTTTGGTGAATTGGGCCCACATTTTTTTTATTTATATGGGGTTTTCGGATGAGTTTATTTAAATATCAAGAGGTGAGAAATGTTTCATAATAAAAAATGCTTTGTTTATAATAAACATTAAAATTGGCATTTAAATCGTTTTGATATGCACTTTCTAAATATTTGATCTTCAAAATTGTTTTACATCAGTATTGATTTTGAACGACTCATCTCAATTTCAAAGATTTTCAGTTTTATTATTTTCATCGTTGTTAATAGTTTCATAATTTTCCTACCTTTGTCTTTAATTTTCGACCATTTTTTGTCGTTAATAATGAATCATTTTCTTCATTATATTCAACGACTTTCCAAACAAGTGTTGTTTCTGATTGTTTTTTTTTTCTTTAATATCTTTGTAAAATGTAAGTTCAATTACAAAAATATTATTTCCCGCGATTTTTATAAGAAAATATTATTTTTTCAAAGAGATATTCGCAATTATATTGTTAGGCAGAGCCATCTATACGCACATAATTAAACTGAGTAATTATTATAGGTGATACAAAAGAATATCGTGCAAAATCTTTTTGGAAAACGTTTTTCAAATTAGTTTTGTAACAAACTATTATAAAATCGCTTATGAAGCCGTCTTCATGCTTAAAATATTGTTACGAAATTTTTGGAATTGTTTAATTGGCTTAACTATTTGAAAAAGAAAGATATATTTTTTCCAGATAGAGAATGACGCGTTTATTAAAAAAATACTTAATTTTGAAACCATTAACTTTCTTTTACTTCGACTTATATCACGATTTTACAATAAAATTTTATTTGTGTGCAAGGTATTAAAAATATGTGGGTTAAGGTTTCATGAATGAAGAACAATTAGTATTTCACATAGTAAATTAATTTTATTATTTATTTATAAATAATTGAGAATGAGGTTTATATGTGCATAATTTATCCTTTTGCAGATTTATTTGTCCATAAATGACTTCTTCAACTACTAACAGAAATTATTTGCAAGGAAAATATTCATGCTATTTTAATTGATGTTTAAGGTTACTTTTTATTGATTGACTATACCATCTAATTAAATACAAATACTGTTAACACACAATAATAATCATTTTTTAAATATATTGTACAACATGTACAGGCATTTATGTTACATGCTTCTTACGATTTTATGAAAATTGCATATTCATGAATTTTTATTTTTACATATTTATTCTTCTTCTTGCATATTTTGCATGTTTCAATTCAATATATTTTTAATTAGTTTGTAATTTTCTGTACATTTCTATATGTTGTTTGTCCAGTGAAAAGAAAACTTTCTAGAAAATTGCTTGGAAATTTAATATTGGAAAATCATTAGAAAGTTTGGTTGAGTCCGGGAAAATAGAAGTATACACAAAAATTTCATAGATTTTTCGTAAAGCGAATAATTTGAAAATGCAAAAAATGGCTTTGAATATATATATTATTTTTATAAAAATTGATCTTAATCTGTTTTTGACACTTTTTACACCTTAATCTTTTTTATTTATTTTGTAGAAGTTACGAAATATTTCCTAAATAATAAAGCGTTGCAAAACATTTTTCTAAATTATTTCTAGGACTTTTCGATTATTTAGTGAATTTTCAATTTTATAAGTGATTTTTACCATTTTCATAAAATTTTCAGTTATTTTTCCTTCATTTTAACGCAACAAAAAAAAAATACTTACCGGTATTTGTACGAATGTCCCATTATTCAATTGCGGATATGAATATAATGGCACTACAGGCACAGAACCATTTTTAATATAAATGGGTCCTTGTATAGGTGTCACAGATGGTTGTGTTACAACCGAACCATCATCATAGTATTCATCATAGTCTATAACAGCGTGCACTTGTGCTTTTGAACCGCCACCTCTAACACGTGTATAATGAGGGGTGGCTGGGGGTGGTATCTCTTCGGCAGTGAAAGGATTATTTGGTCTCGGATAATGATATGCTGGGGGTTGTAGTGGTGGTGGGGCATAGGAAGCCACTGGGGCCGCATATGGCGAGCTGTAATTCAGCAGTGCCATCACCTACAGACCATCTCAGTTTGATCAAGCACAGCCCTGAAAATAAAAACAAAAAATTAATAAAATAAAGCAAAACAAAATTTAAAAAATTCAATATTTAGTTTTTTTGAATGAGTTTTGAGAATACATTAAGTACATTATTGACGATAATCATGTTTTAAAGTCAATGAAACATTAAACATGGATAGTTTCTTACTATCGGCGGAAAGTTATTCATAAAAAATGTATTTAGCAAGGAAAATTGTGAGGGCTTCGATCCGGAATTGAAACGAATAACAGAAAAATTTTTGTTGTGCATTTTCTTTCAAATTTCCCTCTCTTTATTAGAATTACCATCATTTTAAAATTTTTCAATATTCTTTCTTTATATTTTCATAACTTTGCGAGCACTTGCAAAATAGTTTCACAAAATCTTTTGAGCTAATAATTGGAAAATTATTTTTGCCGGAACGAATTTTTTTTTAATTGAATCGGAACGAAAATCGAAATGAAAAATATACAGGTGTGTTTGATTGGAAACAAATAAAATCTTGTACGAAGTTTAAAAAATAAATTTAATGGACACATTTATCGACATTTTATTACCAATAAATTTACGACCATTTGAAAAGTTTAAATTTGTTATATGTTAATTACTCCTAAAAATTTTATAACTCTATTATTATTGGATTTTTAAAAAAATTATCAATTACTTTTTTTTATTTAATATTAAAAAAAATATGAAGGTAATGATTTGCAATCTTAGATTGATGTATTTGTTAGAAATTAAATGTAAATTAATATTTTTTTATTACATTTTACTGAATGTTAATATGATGGGTAATCAATAATTAAATGTGATTGATGTTTTGAATCTTACAATTTGACATTTATCTTAAGAAGATTTATTCCAAAAGTTGCAAAGGAAAGTTTTTTTTTATTGATTTGTCTGTTCTTTGTGCTGTTATTAGGAAAAAAAATCAACTTATTCTACCAAAGTCTCGATTTATTTCTAATTAAATCTTCATCAGGGAAATGAAATAAAAAAAACACAAAGTTCGAGTAAATAATAATACTTAACGACAAATCTTTGTAGGGCATCTTACTTTCTAGACAAAATTTTTTTGATATATCTAAAATGATTGCGAAAAATTTTTTTTAATGCCCTCAAATAAAAGATTATTGTCTTCATAATGTAATATATTGATATCATATTTGGCAACATAAACATTTATTTTCTAAATTTTCATCTGTAAACAAAATTAGAACGATAATTTTTTTTTATAAAACAATTTCTATACATTGCACACCAAATCACGACTTGCCAATTTAAAATCGAAAACTAATAAAACAAACATTCTGCAACCAATAAAAACCAATGTAATAAAATAATAAAATCATAAAACACATCGATAAATCTTAATTGAAAGTAAATTTATATTTCTTAAATTAAACCAACAATTAGCACATACAATTCACTCCACATTTAATACAATAAACTGTATGTAGAAAACACGTGCCATTATATAATTCTAGTTATCCCACGCAAAACATTTATTTAAATGAATGAAAATTGCTTCATTCCAAACTTCCGATCTTAAACTTAATAATAATAATAATAAAAAATGTAAATTATACCTGAAGATTTTTTTTTGCACCGCAAGTTTAAAACCGCGCGAATGACCCGAACTGTTGTAAACTGCACCACTTACTGAAATGATAATGATGTGATAGTAAGTTTCAGGTGACAGTCCAGTTTAATAGTTGACCTTCGGTTATAGATCAACACCCACTAGAAAGAGAGAGAATGGTTTTGCTAATAACACAATATTGTAAGTACATATTTTATAACTTAATATAAATCGCTGATTTTATTATATTTTTTTTTGCAAATTCAGACCTGATTGTGTTACAATTTTCTAAATCGGTTGCGTGACCTTTTTTTTGCAGAAATATTCGATTTTTTATTTCTATGTTTGGAATTTAATGCGTGACATTGAGATTATCATTGCAAATAATTTTGAATCACATTGTGGTCATTTCGACGTGTAATGAGATAACCAAATCAATAGAACAATAATGAAGGTCTGTTTATGAGAAAGCCTTGAGTATAACTTGGAAGCTTATAAAAAATGACATTAAAAGGGAATGGTGTGTTGCGTTTTCTTTGTCTGTACGATTTTAATAGTGTGTATATGTATATTATCAGAATTATTTTTTGTTTATGTTTAAAATTGAATTTATTTAAAACCAGTTGTCAATGCTCAAGAGCATTGTCAAAATGAACTTGGAAGTAAAGTTTTTGATAATTCATTGACTTTACTCATTTTTTAATTTTTAGTTTTTCAAATTTTCTATTTTAACATTTTTTTTTTTAGAAAATCATTGCGTTTTACAAAATTCTGGAAATTTTAATTTTTTAAAGAAATTTCTCGGTTTTAGTCGATTATTAAGATAATTTTATAAATTTTAAATTTTTTTGGTCTTTCAAAAAATTACCATTTTACAACATTAATATATAACATATTTCCTTTTGACACTTTTCCACTTTTTTTCTTCTAATTATTATATTTTTAATATTTTTGTTGAAATTCTCTTAAATTTTTCTATAGTTATTTCAGAATTTTCAGTGCAGCTTCGGAAAATATATCCAAAATAATGAAGGCTGTTTCTTTCTTGCATTTTTGCAATAATTCCTTAAATTTCGTGACATTATTTTTAGTTTTTACCATTTTACATTATGCATATTTGTTCATTATTTAATCTTTTATTGTTATAAATCTTTCCATTTGGAATTTTTATTATTCCTAAGAAAAACCCGATATGAATTGATTTAGTTTGTAAAGAAGGATCTAATGATAATTCCGGAAAGTGTGACGAGATGAATCACAAACGTTTTGTGAATTTTATTGTTGGATCCTTATGGAAGTTGATATCCTGGATAAGTCATTTGTTGTATTTTTAATGGGTGCATGCTATTTATAGATAGTTTATGTACATTAACCTTACAGTCTGTGCAAATTATTCTATTAATAAGTTTTTTTTTCTTTTAAAGGAATAAAATTATGACTCAGCATCATACACATCAATTATTTACAATCTTTCAAATAATATCTTTCATTCAAATGAATTAATATAAGGTGACCAACTGTAATCCTTTAGGGAATTTTGTGTTTTTTTCTCATGTGTGGCACTACTTTTTAAAAACTTCAAAAGTGTTAAATTGGATGGTTGTGTACCCATTCATATTTATTTAAAAAAAAGTAGACTTATTGGCAATAATAAGTAATAAAAGTGATAACCAAAAAACTAACCAGTTAAGAATACTCATGGTCATTGCTAAAACGAACCTTTTTTGAAGTTGGTACTGAAAATAGTGACTTTTTTTTTAATTATAACAAAATTACTTAAAAATAATTGGTAACATTAAAATTGATCTGATGATTTCTAAAAGCTAAATAAAAACAGCTTTTTATAAATATTTTATCTTCTTAATTTATTTAAAAAAATAAACAAAAAACTTAAATAAATTCAACGAAATTTCGTCTGTAATGCTTTTGTTCAAAAAATTTGTTGGTCACCTTATTTTAAAGGAATAAAATTATGACTCATTACTTATACACGTCAATTGGGTTTGCAATCTTCAAATAATTTCTTGTATAAGATTTAGATAAGTTAATATCCAAAATCCCAGCGATAATTTTAATAATAAATAAGCCTTGGCTCGTGTTCTGATCATGTTTAAGGAGCAATTATTGTTGATAACACAAAATAAATGCAATTTCGGTTTAGATGAGAAGTAGATAAATTATAAATTCTTATGGTTCCTTCATTATACATGTATTGGAATGCTCGCGGAATTTATTATAAAATATGAATGTGAAAAGCTTTTTGCATACAAATTATTAAACATTTAGAGGGAGCATTCAACTTTTAATTGAGTAAATCATTTTTGTAACCTTTTTTTTTTTATATTTTCAAAACGGTCAAATTTGCGATAGATTTTGGTTCATCGCCTTGCGTTAGCATCTGAAAAATATCTAATGACCTGTAATCCTAGGAAACAATGTTTGTTACTTCATTTGACAGTATATCGCACAGGTATATCGTTTTAGAATCATGGTTCGTTTTACTTTGATTTGCTTCATAGATAAAGAAGCATATACAGATGGGAAACTCCCTTGTACATATTTGCAGAAATATCTTTAGTTCTCCGTTTTTAACTTTCAGTTGCGCATAAGTTTTACATGCACATTTTTTTCGAAAATGAAAAACTATTCTTTTATAGAAATAATATATGTAAGATTCTTAAGACATCTGTAACAGTTACTAAATTCCTCAAACATAATAATTAGCACCTAATATTTTCGCATAGAAATTAATAGCAATAATTAAACATTTTAAATTATCTGTTTGAGTACTTAAATACAATGCTAATTTTAGGCAGTAATTAAAACTTACGCAAATGTTTTTGGGCAAGAGAAAGAGAAAATTACATTTGCACGAAATTTCCATAAAACTTGTTACATCTTATCCATTGCAAAATTATATTTTTTCTTCATTAAAAAAATAATGTTCTATGCCTATTTTTAGAAAGCGAATTTATTTGCATATTCTAATTCTTGCAGTTCATGTTAGATCATTTCAAAAATACTTTTCGTTTTTATATTATTAATATTACATTATATAGTTTATTAAAATCAATTTAGCAGATTTTAAACTAAAATTTTAATTTTATTAGTAACTGAAGAAATAGTTATAATGATGTTGGCAATGTGCTTTAAAATTCTTTTGATAAGGAAATGTCAATGAGTGAAAAAAAGTTGTTGACATTTTTTAATTTAAAATTATAAGGCTAAAGAAATATATTAATTGTTCTCTAGCTCTCGCTCTTGCTTCGCTCTAACTCTGGCTCTCGCCTCGCACTCTCTCTCATTCTGTTACGTTTTCTTTTTCTTTCTCTTTTTGTTTTTCTTCTTCTTTTTTCTTCTCTCTCTCATTTTGTCTGTCGTTGTCTTAAGTAGAATTTTGTTAATAAGAATGTTAGCCTTTTTATTTGCTTCAATCTTTTTTTATGTAACTGAATAAAAATGCGGTAAGTTCATCAAACGCTTAATTAACATAAATTTTTTATTAAACGACCTTCAAAATTATACTGACCATCTTCAATTCGAATTTACTTACCACGAATTAATAATACAAAAACCTTTAACTAGTTCACTAGATCATCATTCAAGGCTCTTCCAAATCAAACTTGAACCATCAATCAAATTTTGCAAAAATCTCAACCTTGTTCTTTTAAAAACGAAAATCTTCAAAACAAAATTACATCCACATCAATTCACATCATAATTACCAATATGATAGTTACGTGTTCAATTAAAGAAAAGAAGAGAAAAAAATCCTAATGAATAGAAAGTGTGTTTGATTACATAAAAATTAAAAAATAAATGAAAATTCCACTCGTAAAATGTCACGAAAAGACAATTTAGTACTTTTATGGAATTAATGAAGCAAATTGTAATAAGCGTGGACTTATGCAATAAAAGATTAAAATATTCCCGAAATAAAAAAAAATGTAATTAATAAACCTGATGTTTTAAATGTTAAGTATATTATAAATATTCGTAAAATAAAAAGAAAAAAAATTTTTTTTGTGTTTTTTAGATAAAATACGTACATATAAACTCATAAGTCCTAGTAGGAAAATAGTTTATTTTATTATTTTTTTGTTGGATGAACTGATAGCGTACACTATGATGCAATAAGAGAATGTTTTTTTTTGTGTTTGTTTCGATTCGATTCGTCACGAGTCAATAAAAGTGAGAGTGGTTTGGTTGTCTTGCACAGGTAAGAATCGCGTTATGACTGAGTAAGTCTTGTTGTAAGTCCATGGAATGGTCCAGTCGTGAGCACCCACCATTTCATTTCATTTCCTCTCTCTTGATATGTACATGTGTGTTTGTTTAAGAATTATTTATTATGCGGTGCCTGATTTAGTTTCAATCAATTCATTCTAGGCACATCAAGTTGTATGTGTGTTAAATATGTATGAAGAGTTCATCTTATAAATTTTCCTCTTCTTCAATTATTTATTAGATAAGAGATTTAAATTTTCTTGAATTTCTTTATTTCATTATTCTTTCATTCTTACTTTCTTCTTCTTTCTGTTTTCGTCCATTTCTATATTCCTTTAAACTTTCGATCTTTCATTATTGTTTGATTCTTCTACTTCTCCTTTCTTCCATACTTTCACTCTTATATTCTTCTTCTCTTCATATTTTTGATATTCTTTGAGACTTTTTAAAATTTTCCTTATTTTGTAAATTTTTCTTTCTTCCATTCTCTCATTCTTATTCTGCCGTTTTTCTGATATTCTGTTCTAATATTCCTTTATTTTTCCATTCTTTTATTCTCTCATTTTTGTATTCTTCCATAATTTCATTTGTATTTTATTTCATTTTATTATTTTTCATTCATTTTATTCTCACGTTCGTCCATTCTTTTATTATTCTTTTCTTTCATTATTCCATTCTTCGTTTTTTTAGTTTTTCCGTTCTTCTATTCTTTCATTTTTTCGTTTAAATATTCTTACATTCTACCATTATTTCGTCTTTTCTCTTGTCGGTTATTTCTAATCTTTAAATTTTCTTCTCCTCAATTATTTTTCATTTTTCTAATTACCTTCTATTTAGTTATCTTTGAATTTTTGTTTATTTTTTTATTCTTTACTACAGTATAACTTTCAAACTTTGAGGAAAGTAAGTGAGCAAGTTATATATCAAATTAAAACGTTTATCACATAGTGACTGAATTTTCCATTTTTTTACAAATTCAAATTAATTTCCATCGATACCCAAAAAGCGGAATGTCGCAAATTAGAATTTCTTTCATTATATTTTCCTTAAAAATTCACATTTTCAATGAAAATCACATTTTAGATCCTATTATTTTTTAGGTATAACGACTAAACTAATTGATAAAACCGAGTAAAGCTTATTGCTTATCGAAAAATAAACCAAAAACATTCAGCATGATGATTTTTTTTTTCAAAATCAAATCAAATAATAAAGATTTTTAAATGATATCCATTGAATTGAGTACCTATTTAAATTTTCAAAGTAAACTTTAATTGACCGCAAATAAACGCGACCTTACAGAAAATCAAAAAATTTAAATTATTAGAAATTTACTAATTTCATGCTTGAACACTTTTGTCACTCTTCATTAATTTTAAAACAAAACTGATTTTTTTAATGTAACAGAAATAAAATAATAAATCGGAGACTGTTAACTTACAATTAATTGGGTACAGTGGATGACAATCACTTCTTTTTACGAAGCACGTCTAATAATTTTAATTCCACTTATTCTCAAAATTTTCTTCAAAACGTGCATGACATAAATATTTTTTGTATGTACAATCAAAATGAAAAATTCCAATGCATATAAAAAATTCTTTTTATAAAATCTTTTTCTGAGAGTTTATGTATGCAACCAAGTACACACTTAAGTATAAAATTAGCAACTTTACTTCAATATTATTATAATTTGAAAAATGTTATTTTTATATTATTTATTGTATATTTTACATGAATTGGATTTTCATGAAATTTTATATATAACTTTTCATAAAGATCAGGAAAGTGAAAATGCATGAGATATAAAAACTAGTGATTTTTTCTGAGATTTTTTCAAGCGTATAGAAAATGAAAATGGAAATGAGGAAAGTTTAAAACTAAAAAAAATATTTCCTTTATGTGACATTTATATTACATATCTTTTCTCACGAAAATTAAAAAAAAGTAATAATAATAATTTTCTCAGACACAATTTTAAATTTCTAAATTCATTGTAAAATATTTAATTACAGAGAAAAGATTCCACCATAGAGTTTTATTATTTCGAGAAAAAATAGTTTAAACAAATTAGTATTTATTATTTTACATATTTTATAATGTAATAAAAGTGCAATTTAGCACATCGAAAGGAAAATTAACAATTTCTAGACAAGTTATATAACAGGATAAATTCATAAGTAACTAATGAATTACATTACATCATTCACTTTTCATTAATGCTTTATAAACTTCCACCGCGTGTGAAATAAAACTCATTTCCACAATTAAAATTATAATTACCAAAAGATAAAATCAACTTATTTTCACTTACGTGTTACTTGCAAAATTTCTACACATCCGAACGTACTCGTATAATACATTTCTAGAAAATCTCCATGAAGTAATCGAATAACAAAAAATTTCGAAATAAAACATTTTCCAGAACTTTTATTTGCATAATTTCCTTAGATCACAGATATATTTAAAAAAAATTGTGCATAAAAATTAGGAGTAGCAGAAATTAAACTTTAAAAATAATGCAATTTTCGAAAAGAAATTCAGTTTTTCAAGGAAATGTGATTTTTCTAAGAAAATGCGAGTTTTCGAGGAACATATAATTCCTCAAGGGAGATGCGACTTTTCAAGGTAAATGCGATATTTCATGGAAAATGGGGTTTTCCATGGAAAATGCAATTAAAAAAAAAGATATTTTAAGGAAATGCGATTTTTGATATTTTTAAACATTTTGATGTTTTATTTTATTTTATTATTCCTACACGTTTACGTAGTTTTTGTTATTTTTACTTTCCGCACACTAATGTGTAATGAAAGTGTTGTAATAGTAATAAAAATCGACTTACTTGTGATTGGTATGAAAATTCTATAGCCCACTTCCGTCACTAGCAGGGTTTAACTTAAAAAAAAGAACAAATATCTTCCAATAAATAAATAAAGCTTTATACGATGAAGTTTCTAGTCAATTGAAATAAAATTCCATACAAAATTACATAATTTAATCAATAAACAATAACAATAATAATAAACAATGCCCGTACATAAAAAAATGTTGCTACATCTCTTCTTTCTCCACCTTAAAATATAACAATGGATAAATCACATACATACTTAAATAAATTTTAAATCGATTATTTGGTTGTGTTCTAGAAAGAAAGTTTTGATTGATGCCTATTGAACCATAGAATGCAATGAAGAAATAGAGTACAAAATAATTTTTAGGTAGAAAGCGGAATTAGAGAGCAACAATTTACGCGGAAAAGAGAAAAAAAAAGAATAACGAAATATTTGCAAGTTGTGTCGGAGGTAGATTGTTTCAATCTGGTATATAAAGAAAACTTACACAACATAACTCAGTAGTGAAACAGAATTCAAGATGTTCATGTGTAAAGCATTCTACATTCAGGTGAGAAATGTTTTACATTTATAAAAATAATCAATTATTAATCAACAATTATATAATAATTAGATATTCTCGCAACGATCTCATTTTAATAATTCATCTTCTTTATTAATTATTTAATAAGTTTCGTATTTTTATTTAGAAAATTTATAAATTCGTGAAGTTTTTGCTTTCAAAATATTTGTTCTAGGGAAAATTTTCCTGATTTTCAGAAGATTTTTAAAATCATTTTCTATTTTTAAGATATTTTGGTGATTTTTTTTAAAGAAATTTTTCTTTCGTGACTTTCAAACAAAAAAATTTAGAAAATTCAGGAACATTTTCCGTCTGTCTTTTTTCTTCCGTGTGTACAAAATAAATATTTCAAATTATACCCGTGGAAATCTGAAAATTACAATATATCGAAATTTTCAATTTTTTCATTTTCATTTTTTTTTAATCTCCGATATTTCGTTGGATCTATAAAATTTTTCATATTCATTTCATTTAATTTTTTTGTTTTGAATTTCCGTAGAAATTTGGAAAATATTTGCAAAATTTTCTATGGAATTTATTTAGTTTAGTTTTTTTTATTGTTTTTATAAAAATTTTATGAAATTTAGATTTTTTGAATTATGTGAAAATTTTGGAAATAGAAAGCTCATCTCTCCAGCTATTTTCCCAAAAAATACACTTTTTGTTATTTTTCTCTCTATAATCATTAATATTTCAGTTAATAAATTCTTCACTTCCACGTTTGTCACTATGATCTAAGTTAAGTCGAAGAGCTGTTGCATATTTGTACTGTTCCATTGGAAATATATTTTTCTCCATTTAGTTCTATATTTTCAAAATGCCTCAGTGGGCACAATTTCACCTCCTATAAAATAAAAAGAAAATTCAAAGATACAGGGAGAGATCTAATTCATAAAACAAAGTTTGTTAGCTTGAACTCAAAGGGGATGATGTTTAAATTAGTATATGACCTAATACTTTAAAATTCCTAATAGCACTCAAAACACTTTCTCAAAAACTTCTAAGAATGTCATAAATGCCCCCTTAACAGCATAAAAATGACCGCAGAATATTCCTTAAATGATCCTTAAATATATTTAAAAAAAGTAAGAACTCAATAGGAAATGGCAGGTCGTAATCTCATTTTTTTATCTTGTACTATGAAAAAGTGGGGTTTGATGTTTTGTAGGTTCTGATTTTTCAAATTTTCCAAATATTTTGAATGTTTCCATACTAACTAAAGAAACATTTTTTATATATCTAAAAATGTTGCAAAAATTATTTTATGCCTTCACATAAAAAAATTTTCTTCAATTAAACTAAACGAAGCTAAAACAATTTTGTTTATTTATTTTTCTATTTAGTTAATTTGCCTGGTGGTTTCCACCGAAAGGATCCACGGAAGAGAAATACCGGTTGCTTCAGTGGCTCCACCTTCTCACCAACCAGCAGATTCAGAATTGTCAGAAACTGGTTTTGCAGGAGCAGTACAAGCAGCAAGCAAATACTTCCAGTAAGTAATAAAAAAAAATAACAAAATTTCATCCCAAAAACATATCACCAATTTCATATCCAATAGAGACATGTACACAGCCCAAACATCACCAGATGAAATCGAATTCGGACACGTTCGGGAAACACCAAATGACTGGGAACAAAGATTCGAACAAATAAATTTAAGCAATTTAAAACAACGAGGAAAGGTTTGAATTACTCTCTCATCCTAATACTTTCTTGTCGTGCATCACAAAACTTTTCTACTTTTTTTTAACGCTCTAATTAACACAAACATAACGCATATCTTCTTTAATTTACTAATTTTTCATTTTTCTTAACTAACTAGATACGCTCATGTACCAGCTAAAGATCACTATGAATTTGGGCACAAACGTGGAAATGACCACCACTTCATTGAAAGGCATGAGAAGGCACATCCACACGAAGGCGAATTTAAAACTAAAGTAACCCACTAACCATCAACTTATTTATTTCTTTCTTAAAATGAATTCACATTGCTCTTTTAGGTAAGATGGGGTGACAAACATGGAGGCTATGGGGAGCATTATTGGGATTACAACCATGCAGGTCATGATGGTGAAGGAGAAG
The DNA here is from genome assembly GCA_027574865.2 of Coproporus ventriculus. NCBI lineage: Eukaryota > Metazoa > Arthropoda > Insecta > Coleoptera > Staphylinidae > Coproporus > Coproporus ventriculus. The sequence continues at coordinate 104,888 of JAODAH020004997.1, read as the reverse complement.
AATCTCAAAACAGGCCCCAGTACGCTCCGTACCCAGAGGATTCAAGTGAAGAAAAATCCAACAGACCTTCACGTAGAGCAAAAATTGATCCCGATGTAGAGTTTATTGATGGTGAAAGTAAAGCTCGTATTGAATCTGGACAATCTAGCAAACATGGTGGCAATTATAGAAGGCCACCTGAAGATTTCGAAGATATTTAAGTAGAAATTAGACTTGTTATTTAGGTTGTATGTTGTTATATTAATATAATATACATTTTTATTCTTTTTTATTATACCGTGGTTTTATTTAATCATGTTGAATAGTGTTTTTAACTTTTCTTCCATCATGGGTTTTAAAGTTGCATTCATTTGGCAATATTTGTTTGCATTCTTCTTTTCTAATCTGATGCTATGTATACAAGCTTCTTTTAGTGTTTCTATGGCTATATCTTCTTGGTCCGTATAAATCTAAAAAGAGACAATTAATTGTACCCTAGATCACTTCAAATTTTCCGCATTTTTATAACTTTTGGGAATTAATACATTGTATATTTGACGTCACATTATTGTAATGATATGCGTAACGAATTTTATTTTGTATAACCTGTAAGTATATACTTACCATATTATAAAAAAGACCTGGATTATTTTGGTACAATTCAATATATTGTTCTCTCACTTTCAATTTATTCTCTACAAAGTAATCCATAGCCACTTGTGCGCCATGATCTACAAATTGCAGGCAAATAAAACAAGTTTCCTCCTAAATTTGAGAAAGATATTAAGTTACCAGTTCCTATTTCACTAGCCGTCGAAAGAAGATATTTATCTTCAGATTTAACCATTTCACTGACACATTTGTAATTATTAAAACTAGCTTCACCAGCACAAACTTCTTCAATATTTGACGGTACACGTATCGTAGTAGACAACTTCCTTTCTTTAGCAGATGCGATCGAAGTACCCACAGCAGATGCACTCGTATCAGCGGTGACTGTAAAGCACTCACTGAAGCGTTTTACTGCGTTATAGTCGGAGTTTAAAAGTGCGTTGCATATTGAGGACTCTTTAGATTTTGTTGCTTTGAGTGCATTCTTCAAAACACCTTTCCTAGTCACTACACTTATTTTGCTCTTCCTTTCGGAAGTTGTATCCCATGCTAGGAATGACACTGTGGGCGGATGTGGTCCTGATGGTATTAAATCTTTTTTTATAAAACTTTGTTGACCTTCCATCACGCTGTAAAGCAATAAAGATATGAAGCTTCTTAACACAGAGTGCTTACATTTGTTGTGTGTTTCAAAATGACGAAAATGTCAAAAAAAATTAAATATTGTCAAAATAATAATGAATTGAAAAAATGTCAAAGAATCAATTGTAGGTTCTCCAAAGAAACTTTAAAAAATATAAAAATGTTAAATCACCAAAATACTAAATGTTGTCATTTCAAAATTTTTATTTAAATACTACAGTGAAAATGAGTTTTCTTGTACTCACTCGCTGGATGAATGTTGAAAACTAGTCATTCTCATTAAATTTGTCATAACACTAGATGATATAATAGAAGTGACATCATACTCTTGTGATTCATCAACTGGTTCAACAGCATTCATACCAGTTCTGAAAAAATTTTCCAAATTAAAAATAGTTAAAAGTAACTGCATTTTATACTTCACTCTGGTAATTTCATGCTTGCTTCTGACGGTTGGGAAAATATATCGGATAAATCTTCTAATATGTTGGAAAGTTGCTTTTTCCGAACTGAGTAACATAATAGATTTCTAAAAAAAAAAAAAATTTTAAATTTCATTTACATTTTAATTAATATATCAACTGTCAAAATAATTTTTGGCGCAATCTATCAAAGTATTAAAATGTTAAAAACTGTAAAGAAATATCAAAAAATTTCAAATTGTTTAATTAAAGAAAATACATCAAAAATTAAAAATCTCTTCTTCTCTTTCTTCTTTCTCTCTTACTTACTGTATTTCTGTTTGATAAGCAGCATATTTATATGTTAACCAATGTTTATACACTTTTGGATTAGATGCAATTGCCAAAATTAACTTGGAGTTGTAATATTTTTGGCGTATTTCCAAAGCGCATGTTAGATCTGTGTGGAACAGTAGAATTCCAGGTTCCTCTGAAATTTTCTGAATTTCATCATAACCTATAAAATAAATTAAAATTAAAATGAAAAAGAAGATGCAGCATATACTTACAAATTCCATAAAAGAAACCAAGTTTAGCTGACGTTCCAATAAATTTTCCATTTACCAATAATTTTTTAAACTTGGCTGAACTTACAAAATGGTAGTCATGACCATCAACTTCAAGATTGCTTTTTGGTCTTGTTGTATGGCAAATGCCTAGTTTGATTAACCTAGAAAAATAATTGAGAGATTTGTTTTTACTAGACATTCAAATTTCTTCAATTTTTAAGGAAATTTATATTTCCATAAAATGTTCGTCAATTGTCATGAAAATTAGTTTCCAAAACAATTTCTCTTGTTTTTTTATGTTTTGTGGAAGTTTGCAGTTTGTCAAAATTTTCCTACACCCTTAATCAAATAAAAATTTTTACTTAAAAAATATGAAAAGAAAAATTGTCAAATAATGTCCAAATGTCCAAAAGATATCAAAATGTCTAAAAATGCCAAAAACATGTCAAAATACTTGAAACAATGTTTTTCATCAAAACTTACTTATTTTTGAAATGTTCCTTTAACTTAGCCAAAATCACCTTTTTCTTACTACACAATGGTCCCACCAGTAAAATTAAAGAAGAAAATGTATTATAGCAAGGCATAACAGTCGTATTAATTTCAGGAGTTTTCAAAAAGTTAAGTAAAGTTAGATGAGCGGTTGCACTGGACGAATATGCTCTCGCCGTTTCTGGCATACCCTTTAGATTTAAAGTGACTTTAGCCTATAAGATCAAAACAAAAATATAAAGAACAAAAAAAAAAAGATCTTATCTTACCTTAGCTTCAGGATTAATAACATACCCATCCAAAATATTCAATTTAGGAACGATAGTAATACAAGTTTCCACATAACAAGCGTTTGTTGTAATTGGATTCTCTGATAGATCTAAATTTGAAAGATAAGAAAATCCAGAAAGTATTAACAAATCGTCTACTTTATCCAATTTATTATTCGATAGATCTAGTACTTCGATGTTTTTTAATCCTTTTAGAAAATTAAAAGTGTTCAAATCGTTGTGAGAGATTGAGACGTACGTTAAGTTATGACAAGTTGAAAGGTCAAAGCTTCCATTAGTAGATGAAATAGTGTTGTTGGATAAATTTAAAGATAAGATTGGTAGGTTTCTTAAATTTTCTAAAGTACTGATTTTGTTATAAGATAGATCCAAATAATTTAAATATCTAAAAATTATAAAAATTTAAACTTTTCCTAAAACATTTTAAACTTGGACCATAAACAAAAGATCAGAACCCCAAAAGCTCAAAAACAAGTTATTTAAGAATATTTTAAATTTTTACAAAATTAATAACCAAACAATTTTTAAGTTTAAGCTTACTTCAAAGCATCTAGACCATCTATTTTTTCTATACAGTTCTGAGATAAATCTAAGAAAGCCAAAGACCAAAATTCCCTTAAATCATTTATATCTTCCAGCAAATTATAACTGAAGTTCACATGATATAAATTGATAGGAGCTTTAAAGTCCAACAATTTGGTAATCAAGTTATGGGAAGCATTTAAGTGTGTCAAGAAGGGGAGATAGCTTAATGGACTTAAATCTGTTAATTCATTTCTGGACAAATCCAAAAATTTCAAATATTTGTGGAATTTTATTATTTCAATATTTCGCAGTGCCTAAAAAAAAGTAATCGGTTTGTTATTTATTCCTTTTTTAATAAAATCAGTTCGTTATATTAATTCGAAAATTTAAAATGCTGACCCGACCTCTGGTGGGAATTATGAAATAATTTAAAAGAGTCCAAAATTTATAACTGTAAAACGAAAAAAACCGAAAAGTGAATATAAAAAAGATTTTCTAGGTTTTCTGCTTTTCCAAATTTATTACAAACCTAAAAGGTAGCAAATCGAAAAATTGAGAAGATTGAAGAAATCAAAAAGGTTAAATAATTTACATAGAAAATGGCGCCGATACTCTCTTCATAATTTGAACTTTTTTATTTTATCAAATAAAAAATGTTACCTTTTTATATAATAAACATTTACTAAGGACAAACTTCCCAGGTCTTGCAGATCTTTCCAAACATAAAGAACATGCTTCTATAATTCTATGCGTCAAAATCCCATTACGTTCTCTTTCATTTAAAATAATACTGTCATATCCCCTCAATTTAACAATGGGCTTTTTATTATCTTCTTTTTCCTCATTTCCTGGAAATTATTTAGTAAGAATTTTCAAATCAAAATGAAATGTTTGATTACCTGCAAGATGAAAGGAATGTTCACTTTTTCTATAATTACTGTCTTCATCATTAAAATAGTGATTTGCCAACAAACTCAAATACGAATCTGATGTATTTGAAGATCTGAAATAATTGATCTCTGATTGAATTAGTTTCATAATAGGACATATGTTATGTAAATTTTCATTGAGAAATGGTTCTTGTTAGTTTTAATGGTTTCTGTCATTTCTGACGTTTTCATATTTTCAATTTTTTTCTATTAATGTCACTTTCAACAATTTTTATCATATTTTTCTAATTTTTGTATATTTTCCACTTTTTCATTATTTATTAGACCTGCAGTATAAAATTGGATCAAAGAAACGTGCGAAAAATGCTCTTTAAAACACGTTAAACATTAACTTGAATTGATAAAACACTGATTGGATCAGGGGTAACAAAATGTACAATGATGTACAACATAAAGGAATTAATAGTTTTTTTATATACTATGTCTTAATGGGTAGCAACTTGAGAAATGAATTTTTTAAAACAAGCCGGTTTTTTGCCATTCCGGCGCATGCGCGACAAGATATGAAAAATCTGACCCCTGCATTCGATTCCTTTGGAAATTTCCCATCGATTATGACTGTTCTAAAATTCTTCCAGGTTGAAATGTAACTAAGATAAATAAAATTAAAAAAAAAATAAAGTTAAACTAAAAAAATTGTCGTTAAATTGAATTGGTTCTACGAGGCGAACTATGTGACCTAGAGGTCTGAATTTTGGCATGAAGTCATATTTTGAATATCCAAACAAGTGTACAAAATTTGAGCTAAATCGGAGAGGGTTGCGTGAAATGGACCGTTCACTTGACGTGGAATTGCCCTTAACCAATTTCTAATTTTTTTTTGTGTGGCTCTGTAGAGCAAACTTTTTTGTTCTGTCCATATGTATTCTTATGTTTTTTGGGGTGCTAAAACCAAATCTGGTGTTAGTTGGTTCATATAATCCTGTACATCTCAAAAAGACTTTAAAATTTTCACTGTTAATATTGTTAGTTATGAAATTTAGTCTTGTAGGAACCAATATTGTAAAATTGACACCAGATTCAATTTTAAAATATAAGTCATTTGGTTAAGAACAAAAATTCTTTTGTGTAACGTGTAATTAAAAAATTTTAAACTGCAAAGATTATCGAATCTGTTGCTTTAATTTCAGTTATCAAATGAAACAATTGTCCCAAATCATAAAATTGTTTTATTAAAAATGTGGCAGCACAAAAAGTGATCTATAATAAACAACCTAATTCTATTATTAATGGAATTGGATTGATTTGGCCGTTACTTGATGGAATTCCATTGTAATACAACAAATAAATAAACTAAGATAGTTAAAAAATTCCACAATTTATTAATGTAATAACATCCTTGCTAAAACTAGAAATATAATTACTGGTTTTTCCAAATTGTTATGTTCAACACCTACATTCCTAGAAATGTATCATTTACTTTACCTTATTGTTAAATTTTGTATAAACTTTCATTGTAATTTAGCTAATCAGTATTCATCTGCCTGATGAAGACACGGTGTGGTGAAACATATATGTAGCAGTTACATTAATAAATTGTGGAATTTTTTAACTATCTTCGTTTATTTATTTGTTGTATCTATTATTTATTAATTATATTTCTTGTGGGTGATAAATGAAGTGATTGAAATTAAAAAAAAACATGAGTATTTCTCTTCGTTATTTTTTATTAAAATACAGGCATTTCCAGCACATATACTCAAACGTAGCAAACTTTAATTTACTCTAATTCTACAAACTACTAATCCAACAATACTTGCTAAAGGGTCGATTACTTTGGACGAGTTTACAATCTGCTAGTATACTCGCTTTGGTAATAATAAAACCAGATATATTTTGTAATGATTTATTAGAAAAGTAAAATTGGTAATGTAACACATATAATTACCCTAAACAAATACTTAATACATAATACATTGCTTGACATTAGATTCTTAAAGTTCTTGTTGACTCATGGCGCGGGCTTGAGCTCTTACTCTCTTCTCGTACTCCAGTCTGTTTTGGCTAAAACAAAAAACTTTTAAATGAAAAAATTATTTGTAATATATAATGTATTCTAAGATATTTTATGACCAGACAATCTCACTGCAGAACACTCTTCCAAATCCACTTGTAAATTCTGTATTGAAGTACAACACAACCATACTTTCCACGCATAGAAGACAATTTTATAAGTTACAATTTACTTATTAATATCATGTTCTAAAATAAGATCCGTAAAAAATGAAAATCATATTTGTATTATGTTAAATTAAACATAGTCCAGTTATTTAATCAATAAATAGAGTTTTCAATATTTACCCCTTCAGCTTTTTTATAAAGATTTTCGTGAGCTGAACACAATGGTGCTACACAAGTTACAGCAAATTTTTTGTTTTATCCATTTGCACTACTCTCTGATTTGATTTGACTGTATATTTCCCCATTTGAGGGGTTAACAACAGAGATGATTCGAATAAATATGGAGCCCTGTATAATCATTCCTCAAAACTTTTTATGCTCAACGTTTGCATGGGGTCATTATCAGCCCCAGCTCCATGAATTTTTTGGTTCAACAATTTTTCATATAATTTTGATTCCTAGCCTTACTGTCAGTTAATTCTGTTCGAACCATAGAAGTTTGATCGTATTTTTGGTTACTTCCATTGGGACTTTTTCGGCTATTGTTATTTAAAATTAGCAATTTTCCAAAATTGGCAAATTAGCAATTGCGAGTAAAATAATGGATGGTAATTGGAACGGTTTGTTGACAATTTGTGTTTATAAAAAAAGATTCTAGAGCATTTTGAAAATTTTTAATCTTACTCAACCGATTTTTAGTTACGATTGTAGCACTCTGATCAAAACTAAATTCTAGAGAGATTTTTATTAGGCATTCTTTTAGAAAGAAGACGTCAAGATAATGAGTTAAATAGGTGTGATCATTTTCAAAGTGATAATAAAATGAGGAAGACGCTGCTAATTTGAAATAATCGATAGTTGTTGCATAAGAAGTTTCAGCTGCAAGAAGATTCTTTTAAAATTTTGACCAAAAAATAAAACTCGTAGACCCAAAACATTTTCCGGAAAGTAAATTTCCATCCATAATACAATTGGTTTAATAATTTCCAAATATTGTTAAAGATTTGCAAGGAATTAATGATAGCAGAGTATTTTCAGAAATGTAAACGAAATCATTGTAATCAATCTAACTTGGAATTCGTTTTAGTCAAATTTTTGCGCACTTGAAGAGCTGTGCGCGTGCCTATGCACATTTTACATTAATGTCAGTATTTTAATGTAAACATCAATGATGTCAGTATACCATTACACACATTCTGGGATGGTCAGCAACAAATGTTGCTGTTTCCATGAATGAATGTGCTGTCAGCTATTAAAATCATTACCGACACAAAAAATATTCAATGAGTTATAACACAAAAAATTTTTTCATTCTCGCTTGTGATATGTAAATACATGCACCTGAACAAATGTTTATCAATTACACCTAACCTTTCATAACTAGAAAACCGAGATGAGATAATTATTTTTAAGCATCATCTTACCAGTAAATAGTGTATGCTTCAGCCTGTGCGGGATCCTTAACATTAGGTTCGTTAAGTAAATCTTGAATTCCAAGCAAGATCTGTTTAATAGTAATGGCAGGGCGCCAATCTTTTTCTTCATCTAAGAGAGATAAACAAACCGTTCCCGAAGGATATACATTCGGGTGGAATAGTGGAGGCTCAAACTTGCATTTAGGTGGGCTGCTGGGGTAATCATCCTTGAAGATCATACGCAATTTGTAATGTCCGCTCTCCCATGGGGTACCCTTCTTTCCAGGAATACAACATTCCCAGTTCATTAAATTTAAGGAGCCATCCGGGTTTTTACTAGGTCGAGCAACAAATCCCTAAACAAAGACAAATTATCATTACTAGAATTATATTTTGCATTCCCCAAAAATAATTTAATACAACTTAAAATAGTAGGTAGTAAGTAAAAAAGAATAATTCACTTACAAATGGATGGTCTTTTCTCCACGCTTTTCTTTCTTCAGCTAAACGAGAAGCCGCTATACCAGACATGCTAGAAATTACCGAATAAATGTCAGAACAAAATGTTTACGTCAATTTTTATAAATACTTACTTATAATAGTATGTTTTGTCAAAATTCTCAAACGTAGGGAGAGATATTTTGAAGCTTTGAAAAAGACAAATCTCTTTAAAAAGTTTTCACCGTTTTCACGGAATTTGCCTCGAACGCTGGTCAACTCTGTGCCCTCTGTCATCTGCAGATAACTTCCAGTGGGAAGCCCTCTGATTGGTTAAAAATGCTTTAATAATTCAGCGCTGCCAATGCAAGATAAGTAAAAACACTGAATTTAATTTTAATTTAATTTTTATTTAATTAATAAATTCGCATTTAAAAAAGATTCTGTACAAGAAAATACATGTCGAAATAAATAAGAGTGTTTATTTATTTATGTATGACGGATTGAATAAGATGTCGACAGAGTTTAGAGGTCGAAAGTAACCGATCTTTTTGAAAATCTATGAAAATATTCTTTGTGGACCATGTTTGAATCTATATTTATTTATTTAGGTCAACAGTATGGTTTTCCCTGTTATAATCGCATCAGAAAAGAAATTGAACTTTCGAGGTTTTAAAATTCGAATTTTGACATCATTAGAAAAAAATTACCATAACTTCGGTTATATGCGGCGGATTTCAAAAAATCAAAAAGGGAAATCTTTGCATTTTTATCAGCTATCAATGCTCGAAACAGCGACTTAACATTTTGAACGTATTGCGGGTAATCTTGAAAAAACTGAAAAAGAGCGAAATTTTTCAACGTCGAATATATCAAAAGATACATTTTTTTCTTTGAAATTTTTACTCGAATACAAGGACAAATACGCCTATATTTTTGTCGTGATCAGCTGTAGCCATAATACTTTGAAACTTTCATCATCCGATAAAATTAAAAAAGCTTGAAATGTGAAAATGCATGAAATAGTTTAAAATTTTTTATTTCGTTTCTTTTTTCTTTTTTAATTCTTGTTCAATTTACCTTTTTGCCTTCTTTTCCACACCCTTTCTTCATTTTCTTGGCTTATTTTACTTCTCCTAAAATTATTCAATGTTCTATCATTACTTGATTTTCCTCTTCTGGGTATTTCATTATATCGTTTTATGTTTCCTTTTTAATTTTCTCTTTTTTTATTTATTTTTTTATTTCTTAATATCCCTTAATTTTTTTATAAGATTTATAATGTTCACTATTTTGACTTTTTCGGTTTTGTTTTGACCATTTCTATTTTTGGACTATTCGACTTTTTAGATTTCTTTTTCGCTTTGAAATTTTCGTCTTCTGATTTTTTGTAATTTATATTTCATGATTTTTTAAAAGACAATATTAAAAAACACAAAATGTAGAAATATATCAGAAGATGAAGAAAGAAAATGTTTTTATGTCAAGAAATTTGGAAGCATTTTAAAATGCCAGAAGATATAAAAAATATCAAAATGTTAAAAAACGTTAAAATAATTGTTAAAAAACATAAAATCTGAGAAAATGGTAAAAAAACATAAAAGAATCATCAGAGGATGTTAAAAAATATTGAAACTAAAATTTTCTTTTTAATATTTAAATGTCAAACTGACTATTTTTTTATTTTCTTGATTTTTTCGATTTTTTTGTTTGTTTTTTTAACGGTTTTTATTTCGATATTGCATGAAAAAAATAAAATAAAAAACAAAAATAAATAAAAGTAAAATCTGTTACTCAACTAAATTTATTTATTATTGCTTAACCTAAAATCCTATTAGTAACAATTTATACTAAAATCTATAAGAACATAATAATTACATTACAGAACATATTTAGCGTTGGTTATAGAAAAAAAATTGAAAATCATAATAAATCGTAATAAATTAATATATGTAATTATTAAAAAAATATGTATTTACAACAAAATGGCAACGAAGATCTAGTTACAAGATTACGGCACATTCAAGTCATTATTTATTTATTTATTATATAATTAGGATTAATGTGAATGAATGACAAATTTAGATTTTTTATAGCACGCAAAATGGCCACTAATCAAATGACTAATAACAAATTAGTTAAGAACAGTGTTTCGCAAAATGTTTTTTAAATCTATACAATATTTAAAATAAGAGTGTGTAAACAAACTTTTTTGAATATAATGCTTAATTATATAATTCTTTTTTTTGAAAATAAACAAAAACCATAAATTTTGTGATATTGTATTATTGAAAAATGAATTTTCTTATTTTTAGTATAATCACTGAACTAGAGTAGAGGACACATATATAATGTGCTTAAAGATTAATGTGGCAAAACTTCAAAGCTCACTAAATAACTTTGACTATGGAAACAGAAAAAGTTGTGAGGGCACCACTATTTAACCTTAGCGCAACCTTGAAGGCGAGATATGATTTGTGAATAGCACACACAAATTCATTCATATCTCAGTTCTTAAGGCGGTTCCACATTAGAGGCACAAGTAAGCAGAGGCAGCCTTGATCCGAGTCATTGAATGGCGGTCCAACAAAGTGAGGCACCGCCTCGGTGCGAGCTCAGTTCGGGCACGAATTTTAATTCTTCTTCAGAAGCACTTTGTTAATTTTATGCTTTGGCATTGTTGACAAAGCTAAAAATATTCGGGCTAAGCATATAGATTTTGAAAAAGGCTGAGACAGAATGAGGAAGCCTCTCTTTAATGTGGAACTGCCTTTACGTTTTCTATTCCTTTCTCGCAACCTTTCTTTTAGAGGTACCCAAACGCCTCATATTGCTTGCTTTCCTATATACTCTAGATCAGTGAACTTAATACAGTGGACCTATCAAATTTTGGTTTTTATTTGAGAAACACCGTTATAAAATTAAATTTCAAATTTTATTTCCGATTATAATTCCTAACCTCAATGACAACAGGACTTACACTTCCATATCTCTGCCTCTCATTTTCACCTTCATAATAATTTCTACTTACAACTGGTTCTCCTCTATAATGACTTTTAGTGACCGATCGAGTTTCCGAAGATTCTATCGTTTCAAGACTTCTTCCATCCTTCGAGGGCAATGTCCTTTTGGAAAAGCTCTGCACCGTGTTCGTGACACTAGGTCTATGAGGGTCGTCATTCCGTGAAGTCGTATGATAAGTTTCTGAATAGTTATCACTGGAATTACTCCCCCTCCTAAGAAATAAATTCGGACTCCTCGTTGTATTAGGAGTTGAGGTTACATACGAATCCCTTAGCCTCGTAGGAGGCTCGTAGATATCTCCACTATATCTTGAGTTACTTTTAAGAATTGAAGTTGTTTTATAAGTTTCATCCTCGTTTTCATGAAGGGTCTTAAACAATTCCGGCGCTCTACTTTTTAAATCTTTCATGAACATCTTTTTATGTTCTTGTACATCACTAGAACCATTTCTCGGAGAGAAACGGGTAGTGTGAGTGGTGATATCATCACTTTCTTGTAAATCTCGTTGGCTTCTACTTAAGCTTGAGATTAATCCGGGACTCTTCAATCCCACCGGATTATCATTTAAACGATTCAAATGCGGATTCGATTTGTACATACCTGTCGTATCTAAACCACCAGGTTGCACATTAAAACTTTTGCTTCGAATTAAATTCGTTCTGTATGTTCTCGCTGGTTTCTGTGGTGGATTTTGTTTCACTGTATTTATAATTGATACGTTTATTGTGCTACTGGAACGGTCGTCTTTTTGTAATCTTGTAGGTGCCTCGTATTTATTGCTGTGTCTAGGAAGTGTTTGTGATATTCTTGCGTCCGAATGAGAGGATGTGTTTGCTAGGCGTGATGTTGATTTACTGAAGCGGCCTAAAGTGCTTTGAGACCTGAAACATTCAATCGGTTTTATTTAGTGTGGGTTTTACTAACATTGTGGAAGACTTATTTGGAAAATGATACCCACGGATTAATCGAATGTTATATTTCCTATGAGATTTTTTTAACGCTAATAATTTGTGTGGGTGCTAAGCGTGGTGGATTTTACTTTTTTTATTTATATGAATATTTAATGTTGACAATCACCTAGTACGACATTTACCTAGAAATTTTATTAATAATTAATGGATTTAGGTTAAGAACAAGCGTCAAATAAAATTTCGAAAAAGAAAGTAAAGACATTTCAATATTTTTGGGAATCGATACGATATTAATGTAATTTTCATATTTTAAACGCACATGTCGATACGATGCGATACAATATCCGTAAGTTAGTAATGAGATATCGAAGGGTATCGATAGAAATATTATTTGAACAGTATCGATAGTTGATAAATATCGGAGGAAAACTATTGATAATATCGATATCTAACACTATCAATATTGATAATATTGTATATAATATTAATGGACCTATCGATATTGTATCGAATTATATTGATAGTCCAAATAAAAATTAAAATATTTTGTGTGTAAATATTGTCTTGCAATACAATTGGTATTCATTTAGTGAAACACGTTTTACATCAAGGTGTTATGTTAATATTTCTCAATTTTTATGTTTTCGATTAAGAAGAATATAAAATAGTATTCGATATGCACGATATAAATAAATATGCGAAAGTATAGTGAGGAATTCTAATTGTATTTGACCTTAAAATATACGGTTATAGGCGTTCGTTTAAAGGTTATCATTTTTCTTTAATAAATATTAATAACCGCTAAGATTTTAAAATGCAGTTTTTTCATTTTATTATATGGTTATGAACTCTGGACTTTTAATACACGAAAGCTTAATGCTTTTGAAATGGATTTATAGCTGTTGCCAAAATTTTAGTAGCAGAGAACCATTAATATGAAGATACTTAGAACTTACAAACGAAAAAAAGGAAAGAAATATTTAGACCTCTTAATACCGTCGTAGATGCCTTAGTTGAGCTCATTTCGGCCGTGCATTTTAATTCTTCTTCGGAAGCATTTTGCTAATTCGATTTATGTTTTATAAATAGTTCATACAAATTCATTTACAACTCGATTCCGTAAGTTTCCTATCCTTTTCTCCCAACTTTTTTGTTTAGTAGCACACAAATGCTTTATGTTGTCTGCTTTTCTCCACTCCAGTTCATTGCTCATAATACAACGCGAACAGATGGTGTTTCATGTATGTTTTAAGTAAACTAGCCAGACTTGTAAAACAATGAAATTGCTCGACTGCATATATTTGGATTTTGCTCTATTCAGAATGTAGATTTTCATTTGCAAGTTCTTTATCAAAAAAATTTCTAATTATCTTACAAATTTCTATTTGCTATTTTTTTAGAAACACAGTCCCATGCATTCAAAACAGTGATAATATGAGTTTTCAAAAATGTGCCTTTACTTATTATAATTTGATAATTAAGTTTAGTTCAAAACCATCTTTAATGATGATGAACAGTAATGGCGTCATCTACCCGCATTAAATGAAAATTTTAAAAAATCCAAAATTTTTAAAGTACTTTTAATTTCTTATTAGGTAATGAATGACCTCTACTAAAATATTGTGCAATAAAATACTATTTTTATGATGCGTTTGTAACATGCGGTTGACGTAGGATGCTTGATAACAAATAAAAATGGCATTTAGATGATGACAATTGAATGATGACGATGCATTATGATAGATAAACAATGATAGATGGATGACGATAAGTATTTGTGTGGAAAACTCGATTCTTCATTATAATGACCAACTAACTTCATTATTGTGCCACCTACAATTCAGTAGTTTTACACAAATTCTGGGGAAATCTAGGAATTTAGAGATAACATAAATTTTAACTTCTCAACGTTGCGGATCTAAAGCAATCGTTTTCTTTCGTGTTTAGCTGAACTCACAGAAAATAAATTAAAGTCAATTGCGAAGCGGTAATCGCATTACTTCAATCGCATGCGTTAGATACCTTTAAAGCCTGTTTAGATACGATCGAATCCGCGGGGTTCTTACATACATTAACCCTTTGTAAACTACGCGGTTTCAACTGGTTACAACATGAATTACTTCAGTACTGAGTTATTTATCACGGTTTTCATCGTGTATGAACAGGCCTTAAGAACTGCGCGCTTTGTATCGTATCTTAATAAAAACGTACTTTTAATTTGACTAGGCAAACGCTAGGTTTTTAAAGGATGTTACAAAGTTTAATGAAAAAAAAATCATGCTTCGTTGTATGAAAAGATGCATTGTCTAAACGTTCCTTAAGTGCACCAAAAAACATAAGTAATGCGCCCGTTAGAGCATAAACCAAGAAACCACCACCTACCAATTAACTTATTATTTATTTTAATATTTAATATAAAAATAAAATTTTCGAAAAAGATTAAAAATTATTAACAATTTGTGCAAATTTAAAATATGAAATAAGTGCCAATTATTAATTATAAAAAAATTATGTTATACATACCTAAACATTCTGGTAATTATGTATAACAAAATAAAAATGGTTGTTCAAATTTTGGTAAGTTTCTATATTTGGCAGTAAAATTATTCATGTTACAGATCTAATTTATACAAAAGAATAAATATATAATTATAAAAATGAGATGACAATTAAAAAAAAAATAATATCTTATTAGTTTTGGATTTAATTGTTATTAGTAATAAGCGTATAAATATTTTGAATGCGTTTTAGAAAAGAACAAATGTATGATTTATTAGGATGTGGGTTGATGAATAGTGATTCAATTTTTTATAAATTCTTGTTTAGCGGTCATTTATATATTTTTGCAATTATAATTTCTGAAGAATTTATTGAAAGTGTAATGTGAAGTTTGTGCGTTGGTAAGAATGTTTTATTGAATTTTGAATGGTTGGATGAATTTTATTGCACTTGAGTGAATTGTTTTTAAATAAAAGTATTATTGTAGGTACATATTAGAAATTGAACATTTTGATTTTAAAAAGAGATTGCAAGATTTCTAATTTAGTTAAAAAAACTTAAAAAAATGTAAAAAATGTTAAGAAACGCCGGAAATTACAAAAATATCAAAACATTTTGGAGGTTTTACTTTTGACCTACGGTATATCGTATCATATCTTAGTCACTAGTGCATGTAGCGTTATAATGGTAAAATATCGAAATTATATTGATATTGTATCGAAATATTGATCTATAATTTTGAATTCCTTTCAAAAGGTATCTAACTTCGATTAATTCCCTAAATTCCCTTGCTGAGTTAGTTGTATAGCATTTTTTGAAGTAGATGTGTAGTTTTTTGAAAGTTAGCGCTAAAAGTTGTGTGGTCTGCTTTGCGCTTAATGCTACATATATATCTCCGATATATAAAAATGGATATTAATCATAAATATATTTTATATTTGAATATTCTCATGCCATTTAACATTACAATTAAAAACTTTTACAAAGTCTACTTTTGTCCTAAAACTGCATTTCTATTCAAATTCGATTTTCCTAACGAACATTTAAACTGATCAGGGATTTATGGGTGAGTAATACGATACTATTTTTAAAATTTTAAAATATGTCACGTTCATGTTATAAAACAATTTCGTTACTCAATATATCTTCATCACTTAACAAATATTGATTTTTAAATAAAATAAATTCAATATGTTAAACATCATAAAAGAAATTCCAACAAACCCGTCAATTGCCGTTTTCTAAAAAGCATTCAACGATAATAAAAAAAAAATAATTAGTAGGTAAGTTAATATAACTCTTCATTTCACTATACGTCTTAAATTATAAGAAATGATTATATCAAGAACCTTCGTAACTACATATTTGGGTACTAGAAGGTTAAAAAAAACTATTCTACAGATCTAGTTACAGAAAATTAATTTAAATAAAATACTCTTGTTAATCATTGTTAAAAAAAACAAAATTTTACAAAAAGAAACCGGTTTGTGTCAAAGTATTCAACCATTTTGAAAAATTTTAATCAATCCTAAAATTATATTTAACGTAAATGTCTCCCTATAATCTTACCTTTCTTCATGGTAATCCGTCCGATTATTTTCCCTAACATTTTGTTGCCTTCTTGAACTCCTAGCAGGTTTCACACCGTCGTATTTATTTTCACGTCCATAAATACTTCCAGCGAAAGGATCTTCACCAAGATAATATCTTTGCACCGGTTTATCCATAATTTGGCTTGAAGGTATATCACGATCGATTTGATGGCCTGCTTGGTATGATGGACTGGGGCTACGTTTAGCCCTTTGTCTCGCTTTTCTTTCGGCACTGGCTGAACGTATCTTACCCACTAATTTCCGAATTGATTGTCCTGCAAAAATTTAAAAAAACACGTGTTTAAGACGCGAGGTACCATCAGGTAGAATGTGTGTTTTCTGTTTAGTCGCTTGTACAAATTAAGAATCAAGGTCTTAGTCACATTCTGCGAGATATAAATAAATATTTACCTTTTTTTGCCTTAAGGATATTTCAATAGAAAGTACATGTGTTGTAGAGATGTTAATAGGAAAGAATGTAGGTAGATATAAGGAAATGTATGCAATTATTGTGATTAATACCGTCAGTTTATTCTTATCTTGAATTTAAGTACTTTTAAAAATGTATAAAACTTCAAAATATCATATTGCAATTGTAAATGATTTTGAATTTATTTTAAATTTCATACTATATTAATGTAAAATTAATTTAATTTTCATTTACATATTCCTTGCAATATCCATTTTTCTTTTGTAAAAAATTTTATTTTTAATGAAAAATTTGTTCTCTGAAAAATTATATTTTCTTTTTTTGGTGAGACTCGAACTAAGGACCTTCCAGTCTCATCGGAAGTGGAACTTTTATTTTAAAATCAATTCTCAAAATTTTTATTAACGTCGGAAATGTCAATCTTAACATTTTAATAGTTGACATTTGATATTTTATGGTTTCGACATAAAAATAGATCAAGTATCGGAGTTATAGTGTGGAACAAGTTAGAAGAAAAAAGCTTTAAAAATAAACAAAGACGGTGATCATCACTCTTCTTTCATCTAAAATGCTTTTAGTGCAATATTATTACCTCATTAACAATATACCAACTTAAAACAATCCAAACTTAAAACAACATTAAGTGATCTTCCGGAATTTTTGAATTTATTCAATTCAGCTGCTTCTAAGAAGTTTAACTTCTGGTATCAAAAAGTAAAACCGTAACAACTTCCTTAGATAATGAAAAGGCGTTTAACTAAATTTGGAAAGAGTGAAAAATCCATTAACTTAGTTTGGAAAGAAAACCTGCTATAGAAAATAGGTTACATTGGAAGTACTTCACATTTCTGTGGTTAGAAGCTTTCTGAAAAAAATTTCAGAGTAAGGAAAGGAAGAATCACATTGGATCAACCATAGAGTAGTTGAATATGAAAGAACGTACGATAAACAGTCTAGAGGAAGAAGAAAGTTTCAGAAGAAGATATCTTGATCAATTAATTAAATAAAAATCGGAAATCTGAAAAATCGAGAGATGGAAAATTGAAAAATTAAAAAACCACCAAATCTAAATATTATGTATGAAGCAATGATCCATGAGTAGAACTCAAAATTCGGCAATAATAAAAAATAATTAATCACTTAAAAAGTTTTAAACAATTAAGATGCAAACAATTATTATTTATATATTTTAAATAAACTTGTTTTCTCATTTTGTTCACATTTGGCTCGTCTGTTAGTTTTGAAATAGCCGTGGATTGATCGCATTAATTCCATCCTTGAATGAATATGGTATGACAATGTCACCAGAGATATGCAGTGAAAATAACTCACTATCATTTAAAAGGTCTTTTTTTAAAATATTTTATATAATAAACGGCATCTCCATAAATAGGCAATATAAAAAAATTATGCTTCGCAATAAAATATAACGCAAGGTTGAATTTATCATTTTTATACTTCTTATTGAAAATAATTAATTTATTATGTGATATAAAAATATTAAGACCTGAAGGTTCAAATTGAGTAACAGCAAAAACTTTTTTATTTATTTAATTTAATCTTTTTACTACTTTAGAATTATTGAAATTTTTGAATTTTTTTGTAGTTTCCCGAAGTAGAAAGAAACCTGAATGTAAATAAATATGAATTCTTTTTTATCTCACCTATTATATTTCCAGTTTTCTGCTTTGTTACTGTTTCTTTAATATTTTCTTTACTAGTTGTATCAGCTGCAAATCTAGTTTTCTGGTGCGCTTTTCTATCTTGTTGCATAGGTGGAGGACTCGGTGGTGAATAATCTGGAGGTGGTTCTTCTAAAGGTTCATCCCTTCCTTCTGTTCTTGACGGCGTTCGGTATCCACTATCATACCTGCTTATTAACAAAATTAACAAATCGGAAAATTCTTATTTAGAAGCAATATGTTGTGAACATAGTTATTGTATTTAACATAACAAAAAGAAATGAGAAGGTCGACCATTGTTCCGATCACAATGAAAACATTCTTGAATTTCTAATTATGCACTTTACATCTCAATATTATTTTGTAATTTAGATCTTAAAGATTAGAATTTGTGTTAATTAATTTTTGTGTTGCTGGCTATTAATTAACAATTTGTTAGAGTATTCATACTGTATTTATTAATTTTTTTATGATGCTTATTTAAAAATAGGCTCTTTTCTGAAGTCGTTCGTAAAATAAGAGAGGTAGCCCTTAAAATAACCCGTAATCTGCATTAAAATATGATTTTATGTATTGTTGGTTGCATAATTTTGGTTTAAACATACATTGAGCAATTAGCATTAAATTAAAATAAATGTCTTTCAAATTTCCTTTGGTTATTTCAGCGACTGGAACAATGCACCTAAGAAGGCTTCTTCTAGAAGTGTCACTTTACTAGTCTGGGTGTGATAGATTTGATTGGTGGTATTTTGATCAACATTTTGGAATTTTTGCATAACATTCATTTTTAAAACTCATATATTGAAACATCAATGTAATTAAGTTATCATTTTAGTCATCATGCATGTATATATAAGCGTCGAAACTATTCATAGGTATTGGAATGTTTTGGTTACAGGAGACATTGAAAAATGCGTGCTAATTATGTTTATACGCGTTCTCAAGTTAATTTTTCAGTGGTATATATATATATAGAAAGGATACACTGTGAAAGATTTTATTTTTTCACAAGTCAAAATGCAGCCAAACAGCAACACTTATTATCCAATAATAATTTCTGCAATAAATTATGGAATTTGGAACAAACAATCATTTTGTTGTTTTTGAAACACGATTTTATTATTTTTAGGGTTTGTTTATCTTTTTATTTCTAATCCTTGTGTCCATACTTGATCTTGGCAGCGTCATCTATATTTATTCTTTCTTTTTTGCTGAATTATGATATAAATCGTGCAGATATCACCTATTTTGACAACGTAGGAGAAACAAAAACTTTCAATTTTAGTCATTACAAAAGTAAGTAAAGCAGATTCGACTTCAATGCGAATTGTAGATTATGTTCATCTGTCCAAGAATTTTAATGGACACATAGCAAAGATAGTACAGATATTTTTTAAATAAACTTAATCATTTCGATTATACACATTTTTAAGAATCAGTAAGTAATAATTCTATAAATAACAAGAAGAAGATTTCGAGGTACTTTTCTATAATTGCCAATATCATAATAAAGAATTTAAAAATGTTAATTCATAAAAACTTAATTTTGGCTATGGTATAAGAAGGATACTTATCGGTGTATTGTTAATTCTCTTATACATAGAGGTAAGGTTTTACAATGTGTTTCTTTAGGTTCTAGTGATATTATGTACCTGCTTTCTTGAGAAGCCCTCTGCCTTCGTTCAGCTACTCTCTTCCTTTGTGGTGGCGTAGGAGTGGCAACATCTCTCACTGGTGAATTCCTACTGCGATAATCAGGAGTTGGTGATGGCCTCCTATGATCAACACTAGGAGAAACTCTTTGCCTATAATCTTGCACAGGTGATACCGCGCGGCCTCTATAATCAGGAATTGGAGATCTTCGAATCGGCGAAACTCTGCCCCTACTAGGTGAGTATCTCCTATGATGCGCCTCCTGCCTTCTTTCAGACCACTCACTAATCCCTTTAAAATATCCCCCACTACTAGCACTAACATGGCGATCTCTTTCAGGTTCCAATTGATTATAACTTCTATTAACAACAGAAGGAACATATTTAGTTGGAGGTGATTCCAATCTTACTGGAGTTTCATTTGGAGTTGATTCCATTCGTGTTGGAGCTGATTTAATAGTAACATTGAAAAAACTAGTTTTTGGGGGAGTTTTCTCTTCTTCAATATCATCTCCGATTGAATCTTTTGAAGAACGCGATTCGCTTCCGAAATGATTTTCAAGCCATTTTGATGTTTCTACTTTTCTAGTTTCTTCTTCTTGATCGAAATCTAAAGGACGTTTCGTTAAGGCATCTTTTCGATCTAATGGACTAGCACCTAATCCGTCGACACCTAAAATGTTGAAAGGGAATAATAGTTAGAATAATATAACATCACAAATTGGAGGAATGTGAAAGCTCATTATGGGCACATATATGTAAATGCTAGTGTATATAAGCTTGTAGGTATAGGAAAAGAAGAAATATGAATCAAGTTTGCTATAAAATTTGTTTTCAAACGTATAAATGTAGGTAGTAAATATTTGTTTGAAGAGAAATGCAATTAAAAGAAAATCAAGATAGACCAGATTGTTAGTTTATTTATTGCATTTCTACAGCGATGCTCATTATTTATTAAATAATCTCTTTAACGAAGGCTCTATAAATTGTACCTTTGCCATTTATACAAAGATTTGCGGTACCGTAAACCAGGTTAAGTCTATTCATTCTTAACAAAACAAAAATCCCTACACTGCATAAACAAGCATGATAATAAATTCAAAGAAATAATGAGGCGTGGATAATCATTTTTCAAACCGGCACGAATAACGTTTCAATTAATTTACCTCTATATCGATGGACTTGTCGTTGATTCGCCCTTCTTCTAGCCCTAGCCGATAATGAATCCCAATCGGGATCGTCTAGCCCATCTCCACGGCGTTCTCCTTCCGTTGTTTCAGCCTTGAACCTCATTTCGTGGGCGAATTTTACACCATCCGCATAATAATCAACGTCTTCTTGCTCTCTAGCTTTGAAATACCTGTAATGTTGTACGGTCATTATTTTCTGATTACTCCGAGCTACATTATAATTCAAAATTTACATTACACATTATTCTATCTAATAATTACGTATTACGACTCAAATTGCGTACGTGCAGATGAAAAGATTCATTTTCATTATAATGAATAGGGAAAATTTCAACGAACACATTTCAATAAGCAGTGAGAAGAGTAATCCAAGTTCAACGGTAGGGCAAGACACGAACCCAACTAATTTTCAGTTATTTTTAAATTAATTTTATGCACTTTAATGATCTTTTTTTTTTTTGAAAAGAAAAATTTATTTTACCTTTGCGAACTCTCTTTGTGCGTATTTACATCTGGTGAATTCGGTGGAAGTTCCTTGTCATCAATTTCTTCATGTTCTGTAGTTCTTTGTGTTTCGGTGACAATTTTACCATCTGCACGTACAGAACTCAATTCACGTGTTTCCTCAGTATCAGTAACTTTATTTGTTTTAGAAGTATCTTTGATTAGTCGTGGACCAGTTGATACCAATGTTTTTCCAGCTTCTCTGGTTCGTAAGACTTTGCGTAAATCAGGATGGCCGCTCTTGATAGCCGAGAGGAAATCCTGTAAATGTAAATATTGTAAGTAATTATCTAGATATAAAAATAATAAATGCGTAAATAAAATTTATTACAGGGAAAGTGATATGTTGTGTAATAATGATGAGGGTTATTACAATTAATCGACGAGGAAATCCTTTAGAGAGTGAATAACAAGTTTTCACAACTAAATATTAAAAATTCTGAAAACTATTGCATATGGAAATTCTAAACTATTAAAAGGTACATATTACATAGAATTATGATTCAATTCCTTGATGGAAATTAATATTATTATTATTATTCATATCTATATAAATAAATTATCCAATTTTCATAAAATTAATTTCGTTTTAACAGATAATACTCGTATTTCAAAAGTTTCATATTTTATTATTATGGTACAAAATTGATCAAAACTTTCGTTTGTTGTAACTGAAAACTTTGAGACTATCGTTCATTCCATTTTGAATTTTTTAAACAATGTAAATGATATAATAGAAGAGGATTAAACGCAACATATCATCAAACATAGAACAAAGAACTGATTATGAGATGGAAACCGAAAGGTGAAAGAAAAAGATCAGAACAGTAATGTTATAAAAACTTAAATAGGGTGGAAGGTTTGAATTTGTATCGATTGGTGCAAAATTGTGAAAATTGGAAAGAAATGAAAGAGGCATAAAATAGAAAATAGCTAAAAAAATAAAAAGAATAAACCGAAAAGGAATAAAAAGTGATAAGTTTTACTTTAAATTATTTTTGGATATTGAAGTATTGGAAAATTCCAAAATAAAAATTTAGAAGATAAAAAAAATTCAAAAATTAATATATTCAGAATGCGTTTTTCATATGAATGTAAGCGCATTGTAAAATTTTAGTTTCGTTTGATGTTTTTATCTTACCTCTTGTTCACTTAAGAATGCACAACAACGTGTTTCAACTATTAAATTATTTTAATACAAATCTTCACATGTCTCAGCCTTCAATTACAACTCTTACATATTATTAAAATTCTAATTGAATATAAAAAATATACAATCCCCATAACACTTAAAGAGAGAAAATATTTTTGCGATTAAGTAATTAACTTTGCCGGTTAAATTTGACAAAAAAAAAAATAACAGGAAATTTTCATTTCTTGAAGTTTTCAAGTGACATAAAAAATCAGTAATCACTTCAACCTACATTACTTTAAAAATATTTTCTCTTTAAAATTCCGCCTGATTTTAATTACCTCCTTCAATCACAATTCACCAACTAGATTAAATTCATGCAATAAAATTTATGCACAACATTTTGACGCATTTTCATGATTAAATTCATAACGCATGAATAATTAAAAAGCGTATAAATGCGGTACACTAATTAGAAAGCAATTTTCTTAACTCTTCCCGAGATTCATTAGAATAAAAAAAAATATTTTGATTTATTCCTTCCGATAAACTAAATTTTTATAAAACTCTTTCTTTTTAACTAATTAACGGAAAATATTAAATCCAATTATGGAATGTTAAATGGTGGAAGATGAGGAGGAAAACGAGATTTTTATTTGGGTCAACGTGTCTCGTCATTTCACATCTTATTCTCTTGATATCGATTAAAAACCTCTTGATACTCGAGTTTTCTATGTCAGTGGGTGCACAAATTATGTATACACTTGTTCTTTTTATTTTTACAATGGATATTTCGTGTTTACTCTCACGAGTCATTGTGTCTGATTTTGCTTCTATTATTATAACATCTAGAACAGAAGGTGTTGTTTTTACCAGACTGTAATTAGCACAGAAATTAATAAAGTGATACACTTTATTTGTTCTTTAATCAACTAAACAAATTTTATTAATCAACATCGGTTTGATATCTGTTATTTTATATTCTCTTTGAGATAGCAGAAAAATCTTTTAAATTTCTGTATTTCAACTTTTTTCTTGTATTTTTCTTATTATTGGGTTACTTAAAATCAATAAAGATTTAGGTCTGAATATGTATAAAAATAAAACCGCAACCTTCAACAATACGTCCAACATAACTTCAATTAATTGAATGTAACTTTAATAATCTTCAACGGAAAATAATAATGCAATTAAGAAAATAATTCTTAAAGATTGTTTTGCATAATTTAATATAAAGAATGTCTTTAACATTTTCAAAACGTGCAATAATATAATAATATAAAATAAAGAGATTGCACTGCAAACAGGTTATAGGCATGGTTGTATTGAGAAAATTATTTCCGAGCCGTTAGCAATGAAAGTGAACTAGCCCTAGGTGAATACCATGTAGAACATATAGACTTTGAAAAACATACTACGAGATTTTTAATTTAATTTCTTTAATGCAAAAAATGAAAGTAGTCACTTTTTTTACGCACGACTTACGAATTGCATGAATGAAAATAGTTTTATGGTAATTATACACTAGTCATGTACTGTTTTGTTTATGATTAGAAAATTAAATAGTTTAGATGTATCATTAAGAGGAGATTTCCGCCATTTTTATAATAAGTAGGTATCTCTTTGTTTGATAAAAGAAAATAAATTTCCATGAAATAAAAAAACAAAACAAACATAATACATTCTGGAATTTTTCCTTTAGCATTTTTTTTTTTCATTACAATACATCTATAACTTCCAGTAATTTTGATAATTATTTATTTTCTTTTATCAATTTTATAAACGGGGAGAAATGAATCGAGCTAGCAATTATGTGTGGATGTCATGTTGCAGTAATGACGTGTAATGAAAATTGTATAGAATAAAGTATAGGTTATACATTTTTAATGAATGGATTTTTAAGCAGTTACTGGGGTTACTAAAAAAATTTTTCTGGTATTCCTAAAAATGTTGCGCAAATCATTTTCGTACCTTAACATAAAAGTTTTACTCCAAAAATATTCAATTGATTAAACTAATAAAGCATGAGAATTTGAAAAATGGATCTATTAGAAAGCAACGATTTTTTAATCTCAATAATTAAAATTTTTTGAAAGCGGAAACCGCGCTTTCGATTAAAATCAAAACTAAAATTATTTTTGCAAAAAAAAAAGATACACTAATTAAAATATTTGTCCCAGTTTAGAGAAAGTAATTTAAAATTAAAATCTCATCTTAACTATTGATCAATTTTTTTTCCAATTTCTTGAGATTAATTGAAAAACATTAGATGATTACGTAAAATAAGTTGCACCATTTTGCAGACTCATCAAACTATCACCATTCATTAATCTTTTTAAACCGCCATCTAATCAAGCGGACTTCTAAGAAGCTACAAAAGGCTAATAAAGTTTTGCGTAACTGTTAACTGTAATTACTTGTTACTATAAAAATTAAATAAAATTGGATTCTTGTTATTGTTAAGTAATATTATTTAATTGTAAAATTTTGTGCTAGAAGGTATTAGATTATTGCACGTTTCTTATAAATCATGTAATGTAAGTTATTTTCGTGATGTTCCCATATAAAGTTTATTTCATGTTAAATATCCTAAAGTGAAATCTGAAGGACTCTTCCGGATAGTTTACTGCTCTATGATTTCTCTAATATTAATATTTAGTTACAGACACATTATTTTAATAGATATTTGACTTTTTTTTAATTTAATATTTTTAAATTCTTTTATTTAATTGTATATTAAAAAAAAGAACAGAATGTCCCATGTATATAATCGACTGAAGACAAAATGCCAAAATGAATACAATGATTCAACTTATAGGAAAACCAATCTTTATATTTCCTATTTGCCCAAATTCGAATTAAACCGACCATTAAAATAATCGCAACTAATTTACATACCATTTATTTATGTAATTCATTATACAATAACGCTTATTTCAATTTTTTTACTTGAATAAGCCCAATAAAACTAAATACATAGGTACATCAATTCGCAATTATCGGAAAATCAAATTAAAAAAGAAAAATAGAATTTAATTTCACACTGCAATATAATTATAAAGATTTGAAACGTATCATTATACAAAACGAAAAAGAAAGTGGCTGTATGGATGATTTGTTTATTAAGCTCTATTTTATCGACATGTGATGTGAAATAAACAACAATCACAATTTAGAAATCAACAACAACAACAACAAAAAAAAAACTTATTTACCTTTTATCTTGAATATGTTAAGAAAATGTCAAGAGACTTTGTGGAAAGAACAAAAGCGCCTCGCAACTTCATTCCAATAAATACAACCAATTATATCTCATTGCGAACTCACGATTCTTGAATTAACCACCACTTCACTTTCACACACAATTTTTTTTTATATATAAATAATTAAAAAAATTAATTTAACCCCCACTTTAATTCATAAAATTTTAATTTTTAAATCGATTAATTAAGGAATTAAATTTAAAATCGGGAGATGTGTATAATTCGTGCAAAGGCAGTCCTTGGACTGTGAGGTCGCTTGTTGGAGTTTAAACACTTCTTGGAGAGTGAGAGAGCTTCGGAACGGTGGTTTGACGAGTCCCCCCATGTCCCCCATTTTTTTTAATGCATGTTTATTTATCTTCTTTTTGCTTGATGATTTAGCTAACGTAATCGTAAACATTCAGGTTTACGTATGTTTTTCATTTAATTTTTCCTTATATTGGAAAATTTTGTGGAAATTCTCTGCCTTTTAAAGTGTGTTACATATTTATTATTTTTCTTTTATCTCGATTATAAATTTGAATCGTAAATTATTTTTCTTTTTTATTAATGTTGGGTTACTTCGGAGGGAATTATGCAAAAAATGTGTAATTGCGCCTTGTATTTCTGTACTTCCTTTCTGAACAATAGAAATTTTATTGTTATGAAATCTACCACAGATCATAATTTTCTTTAATGTTATTATTTATTTCTGGTGTAATATAATTTATAATAAAAATTATTGTTACAGATTTCTCTTTTTAAATCAATGCAAGAAATATCATTTACTATAAGATATGAAGGTACCTATCACATTATTTTTATATATCCCTCTTTCGGACATAATATTTAACTATTTAAAAAATGTTTTCTTTTATTATATCCGCATTATATTTCGGATTAAATAACTAAAAAACATGCGAAAATAATATTTTATATAATAAATTGCATAACAAAAAATTTTAGGGCACGGGCGCAAGTTTAGATAATAGACAATCTTATTGGATGAATTTTTCGAACATTTTTTCTTTCTTTTAACTAGACAATTTTTCATTTAGATAGACATTTTTCATCTTTTATTATTGTTTGTCCAAATAGACAATTTAGTTTTTAATATGTTCAAAAAGACAATTTCAGGAAATTTCAAATTTCTAATTAAACATTATTATTTAAATATGTATATTGCACCCAAATAAAACAGTTTTTTGAATTGTAACCAAGAAAACATTTTTTATATAAACAGATAATTTTTGATATTTTAAACTTTTTTTTCTTTTATATAAATAAACAATTTTTGTATCCAAGTGGACAATTTCTATGTTCGTAAACAATTTTTTTTCTTTCTAAAGTGACATTTTAGGTTTATCTTTATTTTTCCGGAAATTCCTTTGCAAATAATTTATTTTAAAAATGAGAGAATTAAAAACAAACGTTATGATAATCGTGTGTTATAAACACATTAAGTGAACAGTTACGATGACGAAGAAATTTATAATACTTGCATGTTTCTGAAGCTAATTAAAGAATTTTTCTTAAAGAATTATATCTCTTAAACGATTAGTTTCAATCATGTCTGACATTAAGTAGAGCGAATTCATGGCGTGATAATTGATTTCAAAATTAGATTTGGTTTTACTTTCAAAATTTATTTTTTTTTACATTCACTGTATCTGTAGTCATTTATTAAATATCGAGAATTCATCAAACAAAACGGAATCAAGGATTTAGGAAGTTTTAGAAATTGTTTTTTATCTTAAGACTGACATTCATATTAAAGAAATTGTTATCTGATCAATTGTACCTATTATTCCTATCCATAAAATATATGAATGTAGTTTGTGAAGAGGTTAAAGGTTGGAATTAAAAATCTGCTTTCTTCTTCAAATATATATTTTTTTTAATATAGATTAGTTGTATATGTAAATTATCAATTGTCGAAAATTTTCTTTTTTTTCTATTTGCCGTTATGGACGAAATTAGACAAGTGGTGTAACTCGTTTAATTCCGCCCTTGTGATTCTTTTAAATATTTAATTTTGTACTGTACTACTATAAAGTCTATTATAATTTATTTTATCAAAATAATATAAAGTAATATTTACATAAATGCGTTTGTTATCGATATTTATCTTAAAAATTTTATCGACATATTTACATTGTAAAATATTTTTATTACTCCTTACAAATTAAATGTTTTTATATTTATTGATAATAATGTTATTATCAAAATTTTTATAGTTGAATAACTCTTTATCTAAAACACATTAGTACAATCAAATACCATTTTAGTTAATATTATTTGTACTTCCTTCTTTTGTTCAAATAAATTTTGCTTTTAAAGATTATAGATCCTGATAATCATTTTACTATTCTCTTTCGAAGTTGTCCATCCAGTTTCATCTACCACTCACAAAACCAAAAGTGTTACATTGTTTTGGTTTTTATACGACTTCTACAGTCCTAAAAATGGGATGAAACACTACCAATGTCTAATTGTCTAGTTTCAATAGGGACCCCAACATCCCATTTCTAGCTGTTGAAATGGAAACATTTATTATTTCGAATTTTGAACATTTCTAGAATGGAAGGGTAGTTTTTATTTAAACTAGTGGATAAAATAGTACCCTATGATCCAAGATTAAGAAAACCAAAAAGCGATTCATTAGACAGTTGATGTTGAGGGTGATTTATCATACTTTTATAAGAATGCAGATGTCGTATATAATAGTATAGTAGCTATAAAGTGGAGAGGCAGCTTTTATGAATGCTAGCGCAAAAATTTTGCGTCTTTTTCATGCTTAACATGCTCAAAATGGAGAATTTTCATGAAACTTCTACAAAAATTTACGCAAAAATTGTCTCTATGACTGTTGCTAAATTTACATGATAATTTAATCTACAATTTAAATAATAAGAATCTTTTGCTACATCATCAACGTTTACGTATTGTACAACATTCAATAAATATAAGTTTGATTCATTTAGCTGAATATCATGCCTTCATGATTTCACCATTGCTATAGAAACATAATAGCGTTTTCGGTGAGTCACTACTGACATCGTGGTATTTCTTATCAAATCTTGAAATTTTATGGAAGTTTGCCTCACTTTTGATTGGAAATTTTAACTGATTGTTATTGATCAAAAGTAACTGAAGAGTTATAATATCAATTATCAAAATATGATGAAATTGTGACTTCTAGTTTTTAAAAATCTAACAAGGAAATAAATTTAATTGACTTATTAGATATATCTACTTCTTCTTTTAAAAAGTAAGAAAATCAACAATCATCATTTCTAATATTTTTGGTAGCGAAGACTTATTTGCGTTACACAAATAATTGCTTAATATTCTTTTTTTTTAAACATCACCCAACTTACTTTTGGCACCTTTGGGTTTTATTTGGAGACTTAAGAAATTATGTTAAATCATCTCTAATCCACAAACAAGAAATTAGTTCTTCTTTCTTATCATTTATACGTGTAAAGTAAATAATTTCAACATAAAAAATCAATTAAGAATAAAGAAATAAAGTAACGGTGTACCTATATACAACCCATCACACACATTGTTTGCAATTAATATAATATCAGACAACAATGCGACCATTAAACAGGTCCATCAATCTTCGATTGTTAATTACTTTATGTGATTAATATAAAACGAAATCAGGGTCATGTACACATTGATGGCTCATTCATACTTTCATGATTGTTTTATAAAATGGTTAAACAAATTTCAAGTTAACGAACCTTCTTCCACTTCCACTCCTGAACTCTTAAAGCTGATTTCAAAGTTCAGACTATAGACCGGATGCTTGTATGCACACAACACAAAACAACAAAAAAAAACTCATCGATTAACTTTGCAAGGTTCTTTCTTATAAAACTAAAACTGCGATTAAATACTTTTTATCTAAATCCAATAAAAAACACGCGCAATAAATGTTATTATTAAACGATTGCAATTTTGATAAATTTCTCCAAACGAATTTTAATTTTGTGATGCAATAAGTTTGGATTAAAATGTACAGAACACGATTTAAATTTTTTTTTTAATTTATCGGAGCATCTTAACCTTTACATGGAACATGATCACTTTCTATTTTAAACAAAGCATCCATCTTCGTGTATCTTCTTCTTCAGGTTGTAATCTCTTGTATGTAAGTCCTACATCTACATGCACTTTGCAAGTTTATAAATAGCTCCATGGTAAATCATGTAGTCGTTTCTATGCAATCGGTTTAATTTATTAATACGGTTCGTATTTGCATTTAGTTCTGTAGGTGAATGAATTGTATTAGATAATTATGATAATTGAATGTTGCTGGAGATTATTAAATTCTTTGGCTGTAGGGTGTGAAAGGGCAATTGCAAAAGTTGTGATGGACCCTCCTGTAGATTGATTTGCGTAATATTAAATGTTTTGAAATTCGATTTAATTTTGTTCTAAATCGGGTCATAAATATTTTAGGTGTGTTTATTTCAAATTAATGAGCAATAATTTTATTTCCAATCGTTTCTAAATCATTCGTGTTGATTAACACAAAAAAATATCGTAAAATTATTTCTTTCTTTACGAACTCTTAAGCCCCGTTAAATGAATTTGATTTGTAAATGTCGGTAAAAGAGAGTAAAACAGAAAAAAAAATAGGGAGAGAAAAAAAGAGAGAGAAAGGTAGAGAAAGGTCCTTTTTTAAAAATACGATCAAAATACATGTAAAATTTTTTATAGAATCCGAATATGTCAAAATTTTTTTGTTATTTCGAAAACACCTCGAACGTCCGCAAGGAAAAAAACTGATTTTTTTAAATCGTATCTCGAATCCTATAGCAGCTGGAAAGTTCTAAGTGGGATCAAAATGCTCTAAATATAATCTACTTTCGTAGTGAAAACAAAATTTTCTGGGGTTGTATAAGTTTACCAGCTGTATGTAACTTTTAAGTTATAAAAGCATTTTTTTTCAGATTTCTCGGAAAATTTTCTATCGATTTGGTTACTTGCATATCAATTTCTACGTAGATTAACTTTAATAAATAATAATTTCAATCCAGTCATAAATAAATATAAAAAATGATCAGAAATGATATCACCAACAATTTTTGCGTTAAACATTTCGTTTGTGGAGAACGAAGTTGATTGTTATAAATAAATAAGTTTGCTTCTTTATAATTTAGTTCAACAATTAAAATTAATTCCCAATAATTATAGGCAACCATACCTACTGGCATGTATATAATAGCAGCAGTAAACAGCAGCAGAAAAACGCCAATATAAATTCATAAAAAAATTATTTCATGTAATTCACTGTAATTATTTTATTATCTGAATTGTCAAAAATCATTGAAATTTGATTGATAAGAGTTTGAATAGAATACTATTTAAGTACTAAAATTGTTTTATTTATAACACACTGCACTCAGAAACGCTCGAGTGAAACAGTAATAGAAAATAAGTGAAACAATTGTAAAAAATATTAAAACATCAATCAAATTTCAATGATTTTTTACAATTTAAGGGCGTAATTCCCTTCATAAACTACAAAACCTACTACAAATATTCATGTTTTATACCATTTCACTTCTCTAGCCCCTCAAAAGAAGTGTAAAGGCTGATTTTATCCCATTATGTCCCTCCAAATATTTAAAAGTGTTAAAAGTAGTTGGGGAAGCGTCCCCCGAAAACGGTGGGCAATGTGGGAAAATAGAGTTCATATTCCGATTCAGGAGGTCATTTTACATAAGAATCAGCAGAAATTTTGTCAGAACCGATTTTCATGGCGACTAGTATTTTCACTAACCCCATTTCTAAGTTTTTTTGACATTTTCACTATGTATGCGAAAAAAAGATTAATTTTGTTTTTTCTAATTGAAGAAGATGTATTTTGAGTTACTTTTAGTGAAATATAATTTTTGGGGTGCAATTTATCGAAAAATTGACAACGGCATCGTTTTCTACGGAAAATTTCCGATCGATTACGTGCAGTTGCAATTTTTTTTGACCACTTTTAGTGCTTTCTAAGTCAAAATACAAAATTTTGGTGAAAATGACGTGTTAAAATTAAAATTGCCCAAAAGAACGGCTCATGCGGTGTACGGGGCTGAAATTTTGGGAATCTTCATATGTTGTGGTCATTAAACTGTGCCTAAATTTTGAGCGAAATCGGAGAACCCACTGTGACATCGGCTGCTGAATTATGTTGACTCAAAAAACAGGATTTCAAAAATAAATGGTTTACAAACAGAAATAAAACGAAAGAAGAGAAATTAAATAAAAATACGAGCCCATAAGTTAAAGCTTACCTCATCGGTGATGTCACCAAGATGTTGGACATCTTCAACTTCTTTAACTTCTTCCGTTTCTTCTCGTGATATAACCCGTTTTTCTGTGACTTCTCTAACAATCCCATCTGGATTTGGGACTGCCACCCATTTTCCACCATCAACAACATCTTTTGATGGGCTACCTTCTACTGCTGCTAAACCATCCTTTCCTTCATCTCCCAACTTACGCAACTAAAATATATAATTAAAAGTTAATAAAAACTTTAATAAAATTTTCAAATTAATATAGAAGCTGCAAAATGGTATTTTATCATCTACCACTGATTAATTTTTTTATATAGAAATGGGCAAGCTATACATTTTGCAAACCTTAGATTTCATGAAAATAAAGGTGGGAATTATGTTTTCTTAAATTCAATATAGATGGCATTGTCTGCCTTTTCTTTCATTTTCTTCATTTCTCTACGTCTTTCTGTTTTTTTTTATTTATTAGTTTTCTTAATCTTTTGAAAAATTTTGCCGATTTTTCAATAAACATTGCTTTGTAAATAAATTTTTTAAGAGTTTTCTGAAAATTTTCAAATTTCATCCAATTTTTGTAAGGATTCAATTTTTCTTGACATTAGAGGAAATTTTAATAAATCATAGAAACTTTTCCATTTGCGAAAAAATGTTGGCGGTCGGATACAAACACTAACTGGTTTTTTTTTGCTAAAATAATTTTTATTAATGAAAATTTTCTTTTATCTTGATCGTTATATCAACTAAATGTTGTTAAATTAATGATGAACACATCCCGCGGTGTAATTAAAATTTTTATTTTTAATTGAATTTCGCTCCTCATCAACTTTTATTGAAACTTTATTCCCATGCAAAATACAATAAACAAATTATTTTGTTGCAGACATTAATTAATGAGTTAAGAAAAAAAAATAATTAAATAAAATTACAGGGGAATCATCATTTAACCCAATTACAGTGATTTGACTCTTTAAAACATTAGTTACAGTCATTACTTAAGATGACCTTAAAATATTTCTAATTTGATCATGTTACAACTATTATTACATCATGACCTTGTCGAAAAATTTAAAGAGTCATAGAAGAATTACTTAAATTTTATTAAACAGGACTTTTACCTCTGTTTGATGATGTTCTTGTCTCTCGGTATCCTCTGTTGTATTTGTGGTAACTTGAGGGCCTGAATCTTCTACAACTTTTCCGTCTTCCAAAACGACTTGTCTTTTGACACGTGTTTCTATTTGTTTCGTATTTATAACTTCCGTTTTCTTTTTGCTCACCCATTCTTCTACAAAACAAAAATTTTATTAAAATATTTTTAAGACAAAAAAAAATAGGAAAGTTAGAAAAAATGTGTAGTTAAGCTTTAAAGAAAATATGAGGAATTTCATAAAAAAATCAATTAATGAGTACAACAAAGACGACATGATACTAAATTTATTACATTGGAAAGAGATGAAAAATGAAAAAATCATAAATCTGTCTGCAGAAAACGTCAAGAGTTTTGTCATATTAATGTTTATCGACCTTTTTGACATCCACTTCTTGACATTTTAGCAGTTCCATTTTTTTCTTGATATTTTGACGGTTTTAGATTTGGGAAATATAATTTTTGAATTATTTCTAGAGAAACGTCAATATCTTCTGAATTGTTCTAGGAATATCAAATAGACGGTTTCTTCAAAACGAATTAAATACTTAAATTAATCTTATATAAATAAAATGTTCTTAATATTACATTTACAAACAATTTAAATTATTTCACCTAGTTTGTGCAATTAGTTAAGTGCATTTCCTGCGGATAACATTTAATAAACACAGTAACTTGCATAAGTTACGCCTCAATTACAATTATTAACATTCATTATTTAAAATGTAAATATAACTTGTGTCAACAATTAATATTAGAAAGTGTAAAAATATAAATGGAGACACCTGTTATTATCCTTCTTAATCCCACGCTTGTACCTATTGCATTACTATTGTTATTTTACATTATACTAATTGCATTTTACTTCTAACAAATAAATCTTTATGATACTAATCTTTCATTGGCATAATGGTGTAATTAAAGAAAGAAAAACGAAATATTTCAATTCAACACGCTTGTTGCGCCTTTCTATACATTCGTGTAAATTTGGTTGCATATCTTAAGGTACGTTTTTGTTGCAAGTAGAATTGGAACGGAACTTTCTCATTCATGATTTTGCGGTTGATTTAAACAAGTTTTGCTTGATTATAGCATGGCGATTTGAGATAATTATGTGTAAACAAAGATATAATTTATAAAGTATTGAAGATAATATCAACTGTTTGTAAAATGCCTGAAGAAAATTGTGAAATTTTGTTTGTGCTAAATGAAATACCCAAGAATTTTAGAAATGAAATGAGATTTTAGATCGTAATTTTTAATAAAAAGATTAAATTGATTTTTGAATTGGCGATAAGAAAGAAAATTGTCTATGAAATGTTTACTTTTTGTATTTAAAAAAGTTTTATTTGTTTTATATATTTGCTCATCCTAACTTTTCTGGATTTCCAATTTAGGATGATTTTACGAATTAATAATGAAAAGTCGCATGTTACATTTTTGTTAGAACCACTTTTCGTTAATAACTCAATTTTTAGGATATGGAAATGAACTCGGTGTCGTTAAATAAAGAGAAATTTTAAACTCTTATTACAGATAAGTAATTAAATTTTTAAAGTAAGTGTAAGTAAGTAATTTGTGCTTGGTTTTACCAAAATGTCTTAATTAAAATTAGTTCTTTAAAAATAATATGTTGTATGCTCTTCAATCTTTCATCACAGGTAAAATTAAGGAAATATTAAGCACCACAGGGTTACTAATTTTAGTACAATATTTAAATATGTCAAGGTATCTACTGTGTTTATTAAAACTTAGTAGTTAAGATATTAAATTTAATGATCAATATAATAACAGTAAATGTTCATATAGAAGATTTATAGTGCGGTTGGAAATTGTGCAATTGCTTTATTTATACAACTTCCAGTTAATATTTTCTCATTAATCGAGATTATATCATTCGAAATCAGACCTGTAAATGTATATCATGTATAAGATTTCATTCAGCCATTAAATGTGGGCAAATTTTTCTTTAAAATTAATTTATAAATGAAAAAATAAAAATCAAGTATGAACTATTATAAAACGGGTCATCTAGCTTTTTCAAAAAAATCATTTCACTTTCTAAATATTTATTTTAAATTTTTTATCTTTAAAATTTTCATAAATATATACATATATATTTTTTTAATTTTTTTTCACTTTTTCAATTTCTTTGTTTTGTTTTATTTTATTCATTTTATTCTCTTATAGATCAGTGCACATATTTTTAATTAAAAATAATAATTAATATAATAAAATAATCGTACCATAATATTACAAGTAAAAGTGAAAAGTAAAAGTTGTAACGCGTATTAACTTCTATAACCTACTCATTGTTGCTAATTTCATACATCCATATTTCACAAAAACATTTAATTATTAATTAAACACTTAATAAATGTTGATTTACATAAAGAAAAGCGGCGATTGCTATATTAGCAATTTCAACTTTCCTTAGTATTGTGGGAAGTGTCTCTAAATATGGCTTTATTAATAACATTAAATCTAATTAAAACCTTATTTAAACATATTAATTGAAATCTCCATATAAGTCAAATTAATTAATAAGCGAACGCAATTCATTAGTAGCGGTTATTTAATTATTGCACAGATTGCGACTTTTGGTTAATTAAATGGTTTATTGTGTTTTGATTGAAAGCTCAGAATTTGTAATCTCGGCGCACGATGTGAGATTGATCATTTAATTGTTTATTTTATGGTAATTGAGATTATAATTGTTATTGAATCAGGATTAATTATCTGCCATTTGTTCTCGATTGTGATTGACTGATTGAGTCATTGAAATTTCTAACAGAAAAGTTGAAAGTATTCAATTTTTCACAAATATACACAAAAAAATCAAGACGATCGAATTTGTTTTCTCTCATTAAACAATGATGTAGTGTAAAAGTCACGGAAATTTCTAGCTGTTCATTTAGATTCTAAATTAAGATGATACAATTATTGTGGAGAATCCGAACCCTTGTAGAGATTGAACACAACAAGAGTTGAGTAAAGCAGACATATAATGCGGATGACAAAACTTCGAAGCTCTCTAAAGAACTTTGACTCTCTGAAGTAGGATCATTTTTAAACTCTCAATACCAAAAAACGCAATTATTGTTTATTTTGCACATAGAATTTGAATTCGTTTTTCATGGTACGCGGACCTTAAGATTAAAGTAATGAATTAATTATATTAATATGTACTGCACATAATTAATAAAAAAATAACTCACCCTCTTTAGTAGTAGCGAAGGTCTCTCCAGTATCCACCTGCGTATAAAAGCGTGGATTAATATTCACATATGAAACAAATGTAACACGTCTAGTTGGATGAAAAGGACCATGCCGGTCCGGTAGAAGTACAATGACAACCATCCAACATGGCACCACATTACACATCCGCACTTTCAAGTTCAATTGCAATGTAGATAGTCATATTCATTGGATATCCATCATAAAATGCCACCACACTTTTACATGTGCGCATGTTTTGCTTTCCTTTCATACACTACTTTTTATATTTTTATATTATGCACATACACACATATACATACACTTATGTTTCTATTAATAACAATTCCCTCCACTTGATCTGTTTGTCAATAATTAGTTTATTGCGTCATTTCTAGTATTTCTAGTATTAATGAGATAAATGGTACACTACATAGTGTAATTATTTCTTTAATAGAAGGAATGCATTTTTATTAGGAAATATATAGAAAAGTAAAATAACTGTAATTTTCATAATTGATCATTTCTCCCTGTGTATTATATTTATAAAATAAAAACAAATTAGGTCAGTCAATTTAGACCTTATAAATAAAATATCCTTAAAGTACAAATTGATCACATCAAAAAAGTATCGTGTTTAAAAAGCATTAATTCTGAAAGCAACATTAAAAAGTGCACTTAACGGAATTTTGCAATAATTAAAACAGCAATGGGCATAAAGTGCATTGTTTGTTTTTCTTGTATTATAGTTGTGGGATAACGATGGAACATTGTGTTTGCGATGTGACGTAACTATGAAACAGACCGCAATTAGAATATCAAACAGCATGCCTAATTATCAATGAAGTGTGTACAGTTTATCCATTTCAAGGACCAAAAGAGATGTGTACGTTTATATAAAAGCCTCACCTATTACACTATTATGTAACTGTTTTTAAATTTATTTACCCAGATTATTTCCAACATGTTCAACTATGATATAAATAACAAATAACATTTCTTATGGAAGTTACGTTTTGACTATTTTTAGTAGAAATATAAAAAAAACTCTCCTAAAGTTTATTAAGATTTTTTTTTTTGAAAGTCAAAACACGAATTGAACCCAAAAACGGCGTCTAAATTCTTATTACTATTCAGTTCATGTTTAATTTTTTTTTATTTCAACTTCTTCATCCGTTTCCTTTATATCCTATTACAAATGGAATACCTTGAAAATGTTAATAATTCCACACAAACGTAATTAATAAAAGCGTTGTGAATATGAATGGGTCGCGCCTCATTTCATCATAACAACAGTTGGTTACTTATGCAATTAAGTTTATTACTAAGAGATGAAATGATCGTGATGATAAATCAATCAAAGATTTGATTTTTCATTGAAGATTAAGTTTATAAATCACATTTATCCATTTTAAATACAACTGAGATTTATGTGAAGTAATAAATTGTTGATTGGTAAATGAGTGAATTTAATAGATTTGAATTTAGATTGATGTTATTGCAACTTTTTGAATAGTTATTACATGTGAAATTGTCTGTTAATTGATCTACATTTATAACCGCAATTAGAAATGGTTTAATAGAATCTGCTTCAGATTGTGCGCTTTCTTCTTTATAAAATTATTTAACAGTCGTCCAGATTCTCCAAATTGAAAGGTCAGACCTCACAGCAGCCGCTGCTTGTACAAATAGTGTGAATCTTCTTAGTAAACTGGTTGCTGTTACTGCTAGTTGCTGGTAGCTAACAGCAATCGAAGTTGTGTAACCGCTGCTTTAATGTCAGTACTTATTGGCATGTGGAAGTTGTACATTCTCATATTTACTAGTTTACTAGTTTGGTTGTCTACTTATATTCTCAAAAACTCCTTATTATTGGTTTATAATATGAAAAAGAATTAAATATGTCACACTTGCTTACATTAATTCCAGAAAGAATTATTTTCCAAACATTATAAATAATTTCTAAAACACCTTCACCTGTTGCAATAAAATTGAGATGATAATTTATGTTAATTATTAATTTAAAAAGAAAATGCATTTACCAACACAATTCTTTCACGATTTCTTACAAAAGATAAAAATGGAGACACTAGTGAATAGCCTCGTTTATACTCGATCAACCTGATAAAACAACACAACAATTTTCACAATACATACAAAAATATGAGAAATAACAAACATAACTATAAAGATGAAATGATATCTTTGTATTGTAATATAATTACAGAATAAAAAAGTTTAAAATAAAAAAAAATCTTTTTAATATCTAAGGGAAATATAAATTTCTAATTTCTATTTTCCCAAAACGGAATTCTGCATGTAATTTATAATTTCATTCGTAACACTCATATTTTCAAAATTGACCTCTGTGTGAGCTACAGAATTAAATTAGAAATTATCAATAAGGAAAAATGATATTTAATACTTTCTTTAAGGTACTCGTCCTTAATGCAGAGAAATTATTGCACCCATTGGAAAGTTATGAGAAAGATATTAGGTAGTAGTTTGCGCATTTTATGTGGTTTATACTTAAAATCATAGATTGTGGTATTGCAAAGATGTAATTTGAAGTTGGTAATATTTAGTCATAAATAATGATTATAATTGAATGTTCATTTGAAGATTCTAAAGTGCGTAGGTTTTATAATAAGATGAGTGTTGCATAAGGATGTGATAGTATCTTCAAGAGGTATACTTAAAATTGCATAAACAATATAATGTGATGATGAAAATGATTTTGTTGAAACTGAAAATAACAATAATATAAATATTAATCAATGCTTTTAAGACATTTTTAATATTGTTTCAATAAAGTGAAAGAACTGCTATTATGATGAGTTAAAGTGAATAACTGTACTCCCTTATGGTATTTTGTACTTTTTCTTCATAAGTGGTACTCTTTTAAAAAGTGTACTTCAAAAGTACTTCTTTGCATTGTTTTGTAGTGTTTTGTACTGCCATAAAAAAAGTGGACTTATTAGAAGCAAGAAGTAAGATGTTGTATGTCAAAATATCAAATGTCACAATACATCAAATATTAAAATATTTTTAAATAACAAAAATAAAAAAATGAATTAAAAAAGATCAGAAAGCGTTCAAGAATTAGTAAATGATTAAAAAAAATCAAAAAACGTCAGAAATCGTAATGTCGTAGAGTACATTTTCTAAATTTTATAACAATAATTATATGTTGCTGTTTCTGATTCTTTTATAACAGTTTTAGTGTTAAACCCATTTCCGTAATTTTAATTAAAATTACAAACCGTAAAAAAAACGTTTAATATAAAAATTTTCAGATATTAATCAACACACGCGCATTAATTTAAAGTTCGAAAGTGAATACGGGTGTGGTTCTTCATTAATCTTATTTGCAATTAATGAAAGTGTTATGTTTTGTTCAAAAACGCACAAAAACTTCGAGTGCGTTCACTATTCACTTAAAATGGAAGTACTCTAGAAGTGATAATTATGTGGATAATTTAATTTAGGTGCATGATAAATTAGTTAATTCATTACATTAACCATAATTACCTGTGATATCCAATTAGCGTTCTATCACAGCATAAGCAATTACACAACTCTTTTACTCTTAATAGCAAATGAATTTAATTGTTTAATTATAAATGGTATAAACACGTTATCACTTTAAAAATAAATTAAATAACTTATAATTTAAGATTATGAGATGTGTGGGATAAGTAATAGAGTTATATTTTATATCAGTTATATAAATAAAAGTTCCTGTTGAACGATAGCTCTTATATTTATGAAAATGCTGCCATAACTCAAAAAATCTAAAGTACCGTCTGGAAATACAAGTAAAATCGCAAAATTTGCGACCTTTATTTATAATTAATGTCATTTTCAACGACTTTTCTGATATCTTCTAAGTTAGTTGTCCAAGATAAAAAATTTAAATCTTGAAATTTTTACTTAGTTCTCATAAATATCTATCTATTTTTTTAATTTAATTTGAATTTCGGATTTTTCGATTTTCCGACATCAATATTTTTCCACATTTCTTTTTTTTAAATTTTCTTTTTCTGAATCTCGTTTTGTATAAGTAACTTGACATTGTTTTTCCATCACACAAAACTGAGTTCGTAACGAAAATTAGAGATAGTTTATACAAACTTTTTGCAAATCTTTAAAGTAGGCTTGTAATATTTAATATTACAACATTAATTGAAATTAAATAGCACAGTAGGGGGCAGATAGTATGAATAATGACTTGCATTGAATTATTAAAGTCATTTTACACTTTGAATTGCAATTAAAAGTATTTTAAAAGGATTTTGATTATTAGATAGAGCAAAAATGTTTATAAAAATTTTGTAATTATCTATTTAGTTTCGAAACGCTGTTTTATAATTTTTGTAAAATTCCGTAAATATTTAATTCTATACTACATTTCTTGTATTGTTTACTCTTCTATATAATGTGCGATATATTTAGGAAACTTTTATGAATTTAAGGGATGAAAATAGGCTTTTTAAATAATATTAATTAAGCAATTAAGGACTGCGAATATGAAACGTAAATGGAAAGATCAAGGTGTAGGGGATTTTTGCCAGACAATTCAGAAACATTCAGGAGATGTTTATAGATTATTAAAGGAGCGTTAAAGTTTTTCGGAGATTTCCAGGCGTACATTTATCTAGTGTTTCACAGGACGTTAACAAGTGCTTGAGAACTAATTAGGAAGTATTCAGGATGTTTTTAAGTAGAATTTTATCAACCTATATGTAGGAAGTAATTAGACGAAGATTAGGGAATATTAAAGGTGTTTAGGGGATTTAAAAAGGTTTCAAATAGCATTTACTCGGTATTCAGGAAGCAATTAGCAGGTGTTCATTATTATTTTTTGAGAGCGTTGAGGGGGCATTCTGTGAAGCAGTTCTCCTTTTATTTTATAATTGAATTAATGGAGGGAAGTAGAGGAAAGAAAGCCGCCTTACACGACTAAGATCGGTCCATTTTGCTTTTATAAAAATATATATAATTTGCATAACAATTTAATTATTTTTTAATAATAATGATAAGTATGATGTATGAAAATGTATATCTAAAAACCGGAAGTTTTGTGCTATAAAAAAATTAAATTGTCATAAATTAAACAATAAAAACTGAAAGACAAATATAAAATATAATTAACTTTATTTGAATTATAATGTAATTATATTTTAAAAATTAGAAACTGCAAATTTTAATTATTTTCGAACAAATATTAATTCTAATTCGAATTCCGAATTTAAATTGTATATTCATGTTCTATCCTAGTAAATTATAGTAATTTTGAAATGTTATACCACAAATTAATCATTTAGAGAGAAAGCAAAAAGAAAATTACAGTAGAAAACCTTATTTTACTTTACTCTACATTTACCAGTTTTTCTAAATTCTATAATTTCACCCACAACACAAACAAAAACACTGAAACGATTAAATTAAATATAGGTGAACGTGCGCGCGCGCGCGTGTCCACCAGATCTACTCCTTTGAAGAGTAAATAGACACTGCACATTCCGTAATGTACTCAAACTCATAGACCAACTCCTGCAAAATAGTGGTAATAGTAATAGTGAGGCTATTACATCACAAACAAACTCACGCGCTATTGTTCCACCTGCATCTGAAACCTATTTAACAGGTACTCTGTGAACGCCCAATGAAATTCCATATAAACTCATCAAGAAGATTATTAATGAGAAATGTTTCTTTGATGGGTCAAGAAAAATGAGATGCTTTTCTTTTTTTTTTTCATATTCTCTTTTATGAATGAAATGTTAATTCTATTGAAACGTTTTAACTAAATGGAACGTGTTTTGCAATTGGGTGGATTTCTATGGAAATGCAATGAAACTTTCACTGTTTCTATAATTGGAATAATATTTGTAATAGTTATCAATTCAATAAAGAGATTCGTGTACAGAAATTAAATAAATTACTTTAAATAATTAATTGATACTGGAATCATGAATCTAAAAATAAATTTTACAAAATCCTATAAAGTACAATTTAAACTGTTTGGGAATTGTCAGTGTCAGATTCACTGGATTTTTTGTTTCCTTGTGTTTATTTGATTCTTTCTTTTTCCAAGTTTTAGTTTGATTGCGAATTTTTCTTTATTTATTTCATAATTTAAAGAGATAGGCATTACTACCCAAAAAAATTTAAGAAGTCAAGATTTATGTTACAAATTTTTAATTTCCAATTAATAAATTGTAAATAACT
The DNA here is from genome assembly GCA_027574865.2 of Coproporus ventriculus. NCBI lineage: Eukaryota > Metazoa > Arthropoda > Insecta > Coleoptera > Staphylinidae > Coproporus > Coproporus ventriculus. The sequence continues at coordinate 61,691 of JAODAH020004997.1, read as the reverse complement.
TTCAATTAATAATTTTGCCCTATGCACCTGTATTAAAAGTGAGAGGGATATCAAACCCATTGACAGTTGACATTCGAATACATACAATTTATGCATGTTTCTTAACTCTTTCTTACTGAAAACTTTTATAGTCAACAATGACTATTTATCCGAGAGAAATATATTAATTACAAAATAAGAATTCTCTAATACAATACACCTCTTTCATAACACATGTTCTCACATTGTGTAATTATTTGTATTTTTTTAGAAACTTGTTAAAAACTTTGGTAACCTTTCTTGTCTGATGATATGTTACCTTCAATCTAAAATTAATTTTTAAAAAATTTTAAAGTGATCATGTGATACTGAGCGATTTCAATCAAATTGTGTGATGTTTATATTTGTTGAACCCAAGGTTGAATAGATTTATGCATTTCTTTCTTAATTGCGAGCTAATTAGAATACAATGCGCCTTATTAATATAATTAAAGTGAATTTAGAAGGAAAAACTGCATGGAATAGTGCAGCGCACTTAATTGATCTAAAGGCCAATTCCCACGTTTTAAGAATTGTAATCTGAGAATTGTTGCAAGGCTAATAACTCCATTTACGAATTCTTAAATTAAAATGGAAAAAATGTAGCTATAAATGATGGAAATTATAGATCAGGGCTGTCCAACTGGCATATATTGGTTCTTAGGAGGAAATCCCTTAAATTATGAAACTAGTAATTTCTTTGGAAAACGAATTTTAGTTCCTAGTAATACATTCTCTGTGTAAAAGTTTAAAAGTTTCTTTAAAGTGGAAAAACTTTTATTCTTATATAATTTAAAAATTTATGACTTATTGTCTTATTGTTTAATTAATTCGTTTGTATATTCCGTTCACATTTATATAATATATAAGATTTAGCTTATTTCTAACTGCTGAATTTAGTTTTTGTTGCAACTACTTGCAACCTTAACTGTGGTATATGTATTCGTTGTTATACTATCATTAGCCATATACGGATAACGAAGACTTCATATGAAAGATTTAACATTTAATAATAAACCATTTATTTTCCTTTGCAATCTTAATTTCATCTAATTAATTATTCTTATCCAGAAAATTAATTTTTAATAAATTTCATATTCTCACATAAATAAACTTTTTTTTGTAAACAAAATTTATCATCAAATTTATTGTGAAAGGTTCCGATTATTATAAAAAACTTTACTAATAAAAATTCATGGTTAAAATGATTGAATTACCAAATGCATAAAAACTGGTTATAAATTGGTAATTTTTTAGATGCATTTTCTAGTATAAAAGGATCCCCAAAATTCTAATCAAGCACAGTTGCACTCCAGAACTACAATAACCATGAAATTCATTGTAAGTTAAAAATCACAAATTTATTCAGATTAATAATTAAAAAAATTTGAATTTTTGTTCTTTTGTGTTTTCGAATTTTTAAAATTTTCCGATTATTTATTTATTTATTTAATTTTCCATTTTTATGTTGTTATTTTTTTGAAATTTCCAAATATTCTTTATTCAATTTTCCATTTCTAATATCTCGGTTAATTTTAAAGATAAATGGATGAAATTAGAAGTGTTATTCTCAAAATGAAAAATAATTTTTGCAAATTAATAAAATATTCTATTCTATAAAAAAAAAAATAGTTGATGTCACTTCAATTGGATACCAAATTTGAGCCCAATTGAATAAATTGTTTAAACACTATCGGATTCAGAAGACCGAACATACATGCATACAGACACCATCGCGAAAATATAAAGAACGTGTGTAGGAAAACATTAAAATGAATTAAAATCTCGAAGTCGACTATTATCACGAGTACAATACTTTCCTTACACAATAGTGTTCGAAAAATAACAACAACAAAAAATTTAAAATTGAAAATATAAAAAAAATAATCATTTTATTTTATTTTTTTTTTTTAGATTGCTCTTGCTTGCCTTTTGGCCGTAGCTTTAGCTGACCCAGAACCAGAAGCATCCCCACAATTTTTGTACACTGGAGTAGCTCATCATGCAGGTTATCCAGCTGTTTACCATCGTTACCGTCGAGGTGTAGTTGCTCCAGTAGCATATTCTGCTTATCCAGCTGTAGCAGCTTATCCATACCACGGAGCATATCATGGAGTTCATTTCCGTAACCGCAGAGGAATTGTAGCACCAGTAGCTTACCACCACACCCCTTACCACACACCTTTAGCTCATACCGCTTACACTTCTGGAGCTGCTTCTCATTTTGGACATTTATATTATTAAAAGGAATAGCATTTGATGACCTAGGCTCTTAACAATGATTTTTTTTTAGTTTAAATTAAATTTATGAAATGTACAAGCAAAATTTTGAGTGAAATAAATTTTAAAAAATTGATAATTTTTAAATTTTTAAACAGAAGAAAAAGAGAAAACATCTTAAAAATATAAAATATTTTTCGGAAGATAAGAAAAATCATTTTTTCTTTGAATGACATAAAAAAATAATAGTTTTATAAATATTTTGTTGAAATTTCAGGAAATTTGCTCTAAAAAAATAGTAATTTAAATGTTTTGTAAATTTAAAAAAATCTGGAAAATATTTTAAGAATTGTAAAAATTTCCTGCAATTTTTCCTTAACACATTTGCAACGTCAATGAATTTACCTATTTACTAAAGCCTCGTTATCACCGCGATACCACTATCACGATAGTACTTTTATGGTTGTTAGATGACGTGATAGACTCTATCACTCCTATTCTATCTTATTTGAGTAGATACTCTGTCAATGTGAAAACGGCTCTCAAACTCTATTGAACTACCTTTTACATGTTGGAATTCCAATTTTGATTCCAGATGAAAACTTTTTTTTATTAAAAAATTCTGACCATTGTTTCGCCACACAGTGGCTTCACCAGGCAAATGAAAACTGTTACAAAAAATTACCAAATTACCAAAGGATTTCTAAATAATTTCGAAAATATTGAAATATTTCCCAACACTCTTATTGCACTTTTGAGAAAAATTAAATGAATTCATTATAACGCAATTTTTTAATCATTAATAAGATGTCAATATCGCAAAATATCGTATAAAGTCACTAGATTTATAAAGTAGCGCAATTTGGTCGCCATTTACATCTGGTAACATTACGTACACGTAAATAGGAGGCATGATGGGGCAAAATTTAAATACTAACGACGAAGCAATTGCGCTACTTTATAAATCTAGTGACTTTAATACCATAATATCAAACGTTAAAATATTAAATATCAAATATAAAAATATGAAATGTCAAAAGTTAAATGTCATAATTTTAAAGACACAATTATATAATTTAATGAACGATTATTTGGATCAAAAGTGGTTATTGCGCATTTTTGTTTTTCTCGAACAAGAGGTCACGGGTTCGTTCCTCAGATAGTAACAAGAGAAATTATCCCGAATTGATGCTATCAATATTGTACATTGATTAATATAACTACAAATCCCAAGAGTATTCTTATAGTAATTTCCCATAGTTTTTCAATGAATCAAAGAACATTTACATAATACAAAACTTAAAAGATTTACATAAATTAGCAATTAATAAAACAAATTATACTCGTAGTGAAAACTACAAGAAAAATCAAACAAAAAGAATTGCAAACAAAACAGTTAAATTTGCACATTTATTTCCGCATCTATTACAAAATTTCAAGATCGACTATTTTGTAATAAATCTATAAAATTTAAATATTATCTTAAAATATTTGCATTTGAAATAATAATAAGATCCCGTTAAACCGGCTTTCTTAAACTAAAGGTTAACAAAACGCGAATGATTGCATCTGCAATGACCTTGTACTTAACATTCAAATTTAAATCTTGAGATAAGTAAATTTCAGTTGCAACCAGAACGTTATTAGAAAAGCAAAAATTATAATGAAATTTATTGTAAGTGAACATAATAGAATTTTTTTAATTTTACAAATCGAAATTTGTAGTTATCATTAAATCATCGCGTTTAAGAAGAGGTTATGTTATATTTTATTATTTAACTTGGTATTTAGATTTAATTTGCCATTTAAAATTATTATGTATGTTTGGTTGCCTACTTATTGGATAACTTATTCGAAATTGAAAAGAAAATTGGTAAAGCCTCAATTTTATCTGTTTATGTATACAAGCGAATTTTTAATCGAATTTATTATTTATTCGATAATAAAAATTGTTTTATAAAAATGAAGAATCTTACCGACTGCGCCAGTTATATAGAGAAATTAAAAAAATATATTTTTTGATGATTTAGAAGATAATTTTTGTTTTTAGATTGTTTTAGGTTTCCTATTTATGATAATAGCAGAATTACATACAACTCCAGCAATTGTGGCTTCAGTTTTTTCTCCTCCTATCGCACATGGTTTAATCAATCCATATGTTTCCCGTTCAATCTTCAGATATCGTCGAGGGATTGTGATACCTGGCCACATTTCAAAAGCAACTCATTTGACTGTTATTAATCTTCAAGCAAATTCAATTCTATATAAAAAGTGAAGTTTGTACCAAAAAGTATCATAATATTGAAAATACCATGTTTGTTATAATTCTAAATATTGTTGTTATTAATACAAGCTTATGTTACTGATTAAATTTTATTAACTTGATTTAAAATATAATTCAAAAAAATAATATAAAAAGTGCATGTGTATATCTGTTTAAAATAACTCCACATATAGATTGCACAAAACAAAATCCGTTTTAAATGATATTACGCAGTCGTAATATTGTGTGTTTATAACATTTATTACAGTATTTGAAAAAGGAATCAAAACCAATTATCAAATCAACAAATTAAGTAAATTAACAATCATGATTACCAACATTGCAAAATCAATTTCAATGCTAAATATGTCGCGTCGAATCTGTATTTATTTTGATGTAACGTATTTAATCTTGTAAAATCTGTAGACTATCCGTGATGTGAAATAAAATTGAAATATGTTTATAATTTTTAAATTTGTTGTCAAATTGAATGATCCAAACACGTTCAAAATAATTTTCAGTATTTTATGTGCATATGACTATCCAAAAGCAATAAAAATTGTGTACTCACTTTCATACAAAATTCATTCAATAATTTCTTCTGATTGGATGTGAACATACCTGCAATAAAAAAAAAAGAAATAAAAAAAAGAATTTTAGTGCAAGAAATTAATAAAACTGCAACATATTTAGAAATTAAAGATTCAATTCAATATTTCGATAACTTTGTGATTACAAGGTTAATGTTATTTTTGTATCCCGTCGCATTCCCCATATTTGAAATTTATTTATTATGCAAGTCTGAATATTCCGTTATCTGAAGAATTAAATCTAAAGAATGTAAATTTTTATGAAACTGCAAATAAATTAAAATCTATTTTATTAAAACTGTTTCCGTAATTATAAATATCCATGGTGACTTCTGCATTTTCAAGGTGAAACTTAATTGTTGATGCAATTAAATTATTTATGTTTCATTAAACCGTTGTTATACACAAGGTCCTCTTCAACAAAAAAATATTTTATCAATAAAATGAATTGTTTACTGTTATTATTTACTTTAATAAATTTTACTATCTAAAATTTTTATTGAATAAAACAATATTTCTGGTAAATTACGGTTTGACTCTTTGTCCTACATTACTCTTTCACTGCCTGATTATTTCTTTCGCTTTCTACCTTTTCATGATGCTCTTTATGAAGCTCTACGCAGTATGATGTTATAGACGCTTTCTGTTTGTCCCAGATTCATGTGCATACTGTTTCTACTTCTATGCTACCTTCGCAGTAAAAACACAACTCGTCTTTTGTAAATGTGATTGGTGGAATATCAATTATCAGGAAGACTGCTTCCTTTGAGGTAGTTCTGTATGTTGAAGATAAACGCAGCAATACTTTTCTTTGCAGTTTCTTCAGCTTTTGAGAATATTTGTTTGTTATTGTCGTTCTATACCAAGTGGTAATTGATTATACAACATTATACCAGAGTCTTTTGTTCTTATTGCCTGATTCTCCTATATTTGGTAGCAACGTTGCCTCCAAAGCCTTTCGGAGATGGCCTCCAAACTTTTTCCCTTCAGTTATCTAGTTCTCCCGATTATTGGTGGGTTTCTTAGTATGTAGCTCTTCATTCATAAATTGGAATATTACAATTTTACCATTTTTTTAGGAGAATTGATTCTGTCTTCTTTATGATTGATTAGGCTTCACTTGGCCGTATTAAAATCGTTCTCCGCTACATCAACGCAACTACTGCTCATCTCTTTTTCCCTTGATCTGCGTAATTAACCAAGCTGTTGTTCTTGTCCTTTCAAACTCCGAAATTGTGCTCGTTCAAGCCTTTCTTAACCTCTATTTCAATTTACCCAGCTGCTGGAAGAGATGAGAACCCATCCGAATTTCAACTTAATAATATTTCTCTATCTGACCTATTGAAATATTCAGAGATAAAGAAACACTCTTCCCAGTTATCATTAGAGTGTTTATTGATTAATATTACAGATGGCGAATACAAAAAACTGTTTGAAAGTAGATTGTCGAATAAACGTATTATATACAATTATTACGAAAAAACTGCAATTTTCTTTTAAATTAAAATAATTATTTCAATGACCATGGGTGTTTATAGTATCAATAATTCCTTAATCGTACCTACAATTAAATATTTTATTGATTAATTTACTATCTGACATTTCAAAAACAATTATTTTATTTATTGTTGAAATATAATTAACGTAAAATTTCCTTTAATTGTATTTTTTATCTCGTATATATGGCGAAGTAAATAATATTGTGAATTTGTTATAGTTACGTTTTATAAAAATAAACAAATTTAAAATAATATTACGTTATTACGTTTTATATTTTTTAATTCAAAATTTTATGTTTCCTATATATGTAAAGATTAAAAATTTTAAAGCCGTGTTTATATTACTCGAGCTTGTGCTTGTGCTCGTGTTTCATAATGTCAATTTACAAATATTTTAATAAAAGCAAGTTCATCATTTTGTCATTTTTTATTATTTTCAGCGATTTTCATTGTTTTGAAGCATTTTTCTCATTCTGAAAGTATTTTGTCATTTTTGATGATTTTCATAATTGCTTTTGCGATATTTGATGGATTTCTTCAACATTCAACATAATATTTTTCAGTATTTTCATCTATGGTTTTCGTACTTTTGTTAATATGTTTAAATAGTTTATGTTATGTTGTTTATAAACATAATTTGTCAAATGAAATATTATTTATATAAAGGCCCATTTATACTGTAGGCACCCATTGTTTAAATTAATTTATCATAAAGAAGTATATTTGTCTTGTTGCATGTCATTTACCAATCACAATGCGTATCAAATTTATGTACAAATGTGCTTAAATTAAGTGAATTCACCTACATATTTCCATTTGCTTAAGATTTATTTACAATGTTATTATTTTACGTGGGACATTCTTTAAATATATATAAACTAACTTATATTGAATTCAAGTATTTATGTGATTATTAGCAACTAAGATGAATTCCTTGGTGAGTTTATTTTAACTTTTATTTTTACTTTTTGTTAATAATCATAAAACTTATCTATTTTTCAATTTTTTAAATTTTCATTTTTATTTAAATTTCAATCTGCAAATGAAAAAAATAGAAAATAAAAAAAATAGAAAAACAAAAATAAGCTGAATTCATTTTTTGAGTTTTATAATTTTTTAAATGATTTTTCTATCTTTTCCAATATTTCCATTACATTTCAATGAATTACTGTAAAATGTTTTAAAATTTTTGTAATTAATGTATTTTTACGTAACTTCTATTTAAAAATATCTGAATTTAGTTTTCCCAGTTTTTTTTTTTAAATTATTTTCTTTTAAGCTTTTCCAAGAAGTTTTATTAATTTTAAATGAGAATTATGAATTTATATAATATATAATTTTCACAGAAATTTTCAAATGATTTTCCAAGATTTTTACTTCATAAAACTTTTCTAAAGTTTTGTGGTTTTGATGACTTTCATTATTTTTTTATGATTTGAGAAAAAACAAATGTTTATTGCAATATGTATATGTTATAATTAAATCTTTGTCCTTAATATGTTATAGATTAATAATCGAAACGTTGATTTCCAATTTCTGATTTTTATAATTATATTACAGATTTTATTTATTGTTTCTTTGATTTACTTCTTTTTTTAGATGTTGGCATCTCTTCTGGTACTATCATGCCTGTTCGGTACAATAAATCAGGCGTCAGGTTTCTTCTATGGTATGCCCCCATTTGGTGAGCCACATGCAATGATGACTCCACCTTCCATGATGATGGGTCCACCTGGTATGATGATGCCTCCAGGGATGATGATGGAACCACCTGGAATGATTCACGGACATGCAATGATGCCTGGAGCACCTCCAATGATGCCACCTTACTTCCAACCACCTGGAATGTTCGGAATGGGTCCCCCTATAGATCCACACATGATGGCACCTTCTCCATTTGGAGGAATGGGCGGATTTGGTGGACATTGGTTTTAATTTTCATTTTCATTTATAATGTACAATTTTAAAACAAATAAATAAAATTCGAGTTTGCAAAATTATAATAAATTTCAAAATAAATTGTGATTTAATTTAAATTAATAATAAATTAGATAGTAGTCGAAATTTTAAATGCAACAATTATACAAATTCAAAATAACTATAAGAAGTTATCCTTGGCAATCAATTAAAATTTGGGTATATAAGTCACAAAAAATATTTATATCAATTCATTACTTCTGCAGTAACTATCTCAAAATGAAATTCATTGTAAGTGTATTCAATTAATTCATTTTATTTTTTTAACTAATTCTTTTATTTTTAGATTGCTCTTGCTTGTATTTTGGCTGTTGCTTTGGCTGAGCCTAAAGCTGATCCACAACTTTTTACTTCTCTTGTGCATCCAGTTGGTTACAGTAGCGTACATGCTGCTTATCCATATGGCCATTATGCACATGCTCTTTATAAGCGTCAGGTTTATACTCCATTTGCTCATACAGTTTATCCACATGCCCATTATACCCATGCTCTTTACAAACGTCAACTTTACACTCCATTTGCCCATACAGCATATACTGCTTATCCATATCATGGATTACATTACCGTTACCGCAGAGGAATTGTAGCTCCAGTTACTTATTCTGGATATTCTCAGACTGCCTATTCTCACTACCCCTACTCTTATTATTATTGAAAACCATATGTAGTCTGATAAGTGAATGTGTGAAATAAAATCTAAATGCTTCATTAATTCATGTTTATTTTTTGCCCTGTCTTTGTATCTCTTAACATTTTTTTAAAGAAAATGTATCCATGCAGAGTGAGTCAGAACATCAAAATATCTCGAAAAGAAATCAAATTAGAGAAAAATTTATTTAAAAAAAAATTGTTGAATTTGGATAAGCCAATAGTTTTTTGACTTTAATTTTGACCTAAAAAAAATCGATTTTGAAGGTCAAATGAAGGTCAACATTGATTTTTCTTAGTGGAAACTCGTATTTTTATTATAGATTTAAATTCTGCTGATTGCTGAGAAAAGTAAATAACTTTTTTAAGAACCATTTTTGTTGATACGCGCTTAATGATGCTACAAATGAAAGAAATTGTTTATCTAAAAGAATAAGAAAACTAGTGTTACGTCCCTTACGTTAAGAAATAAAATAATGGAACTTTTAAATTTCAACTCACATCTATCGTAACTTCAAGGGCGTATTTTTAACAGTATTTATTACAACGCTTCATCTAATACTTCCCAAAAAAACTAGTTTTGTTTCTTACAAAACTTACTTTTCTCAGCAGAATCTAAATTTGCAATTAAATTTAGAGGTTTCTATTTAAGAAAACAAGGCAGACCTTCATTATAGAACCTAATAACTTCTACTGGCAATCTTCCACCTCTCTTTAATGTTATTTTTTAATTTCAACTTTTATTTTGGCGGTTTAGACTGTTTATTATACGAATTTTACCGAAATATTGTTAATGGAGAACCTCTCGAATACGCACAACAACAAGACCTCCTACCCAGATTTTTCAATATTTTCAAAGTTTTGACTATTAGACTATAAATATTAATTTAAGGAAGATTAATTTTAAAAAGAAAGGGTATTTATTAATAAAATTTCATTTTGAGAATACTCATCGTGTTAGTCTTTATTATTAACTTTGTGGATGTCACAAATAAAGATCTTATGTACAACCTCTTTGTATATCTTCAGATCTATTCATGTAATGATTAATATTGAATGAAGATGCTGATCAATTAAATTTTATCTATTGATCAAAATTACGTAGGAAGTTAAACTATGGCATGCTCGAAAGTGAAGATCAACACGAAGAAAAAGTTATAGAGGCAATTAAATTAATCCAATGGAAACCGAGTAATTATTTTTTAATATTCGTCCAATCTGTTTTAAAAGATACAAGTCAAAAAATAAACGTTACACTTAAATTTTATTTCAAATTTTCATATTCAAGTACAAAATCTTTCAATAATAATAAGAGTAGGGGTAGTGAGAATAGGCAGCATGAGCATATCCAGAATAAGCAACTGGGGCTACAATTCCTCTGCGGTAACGGTAATGTAATCCATGATATGGGTAGGCAGTATATGCTGTATGGGCAAATGGGGTGTAGACTTGACGTTTGTAAAGTGCATGAGTATAATGGGCATGTGGATAAACTGTATGAGCAAAAGGAGTATAAACCTGACGCTTATAAAGAGCATGTGCATAATGGCCATATGGATAAGCAGCATGTACGCTACTGTAACCAACTGGATGCACAAGAGAAGTATAAACTTGTGGATCAGCTTTTGGCTCAGCCAAAGCAACGGCCAAAATGCAGGTAAGAGCAATCTAAAAATAAAAGAATTAGTTAAAAAAAAAAAAATTAAAAACACTTACAATGAATTTCATTTTGAGTTAGTTACTGCAGAACTACACTAATCTGCAAATTTGTTCTACTTTATATACCCAAATTATTTACAATTCTGAATGTCAAGGATATCTTCTTAAAAAAAAACTAATAGGTGGATCAATTTTTTATAAATTGAAATTGCATTGTTTAAAAATCAATGAATAAATTAATTTGTAGAATATTTAATAACAATAGTACGTGTGATACAACTGATAATAAATTGTGACGCTGTGACACTTTTCATATTTTTTGCATTTTTTAAATTTGAAATTTACATTTTAACATTTCATATTTTTAGATACAATAACATTTCTATATTTAGTATTTTTAATTATCGAATTTTTCAAAACTGAATTTTTAAATTTTCAACTTTTTTAATTTTTAAACTTGTTGTGGGAAAAAGGGAAACCTTTTTAGTGAATGTTGCCATACTAAGCACAAAATGAATTGGAAAGTACTAATGAAACTTAAAGGATGGAGAGTCTTTGAGACAAAGTGTAAAATGTCAAATAGAAAAATTTCAAAAATTTAAAAATATTAAAATATTCACAAATTAAAAAAATATAAAATGGCCCAAAAACATATAAAATAAAAAGTATGTTATTATTATGTTTATTACATTAATGTTAATCTATATGATTTCTAAACAGGTGCTGTGTTACAAAGTAACAATATTTCTAAGAATTTTTCAACCTTATCGTTCTTGTAATCACAAATATTATTAAGAATTGCACATAATGCTTATTTATAATTCCAATTTGCTACAGCGATTTACTGTATGCACATTTATTATCTGTAAAGTATTTATGTAAATTAATTTAGTTGTAGGTACCTAATAAATTGTGTTAATTATGTTTAAAGAACAATTATTGCGTTGCTGCATTGATTTCGATAAGAAATCGCTTAGGGAATAAATTTGAATAATGATTAGAAAGGGTAAGACGTTAAGTGCTAAAAGCATATAACATACACTTATTTTGTAATCGATAAATAAAAATTTCATGAACAACACAAAGTGGTAGAATGTTCCATTTTAAAAAGTGTTTCCAGTTTCTTGCACCTACAAGTAAAATCTGCATTGATAATAATGTACATAACACACCTCTAAAAATTTTATTTACATATTGGATTCGATTTTGGTTCACAAAATGAATTAATTGACTTTTTTTTAATTTGTCCTTCGAATTCTGGTAGGTATATAAGCTGGACTAAAAGATTTTTCTGGTATAGTTAACTAACTACAGACAATAAAATGAAATTCATTGTAAGTAATTTTTATCAAAATTATTTTGATTTAATAAAATTTTTGGTGTTTTTAGATTGCATTTGTTTGCCTCTTCGTTCTCGTTTTGGCTTCTCCTGAACCAGAGCCAGAACCAGAACCACAACCCCAATACCTTGCTTATTCAGGATACAGTTACACCGGAGCTTACCCATATGCTCATTATCGTGCACGTCGTCAAGTTTACAGTTTAGGATATACCGGATATGCTTACCCATATGCTCATTTCCGTGCTCGTCGTCAAGTTTACACTCCAGTATCTTATCATGGATATTACCCACATTCTTTTGGACATTACTTTTAGATAACATTATTATAACTTCAGGATCTTTCAAATAAATAATTAAAATTTACTTTTTATTTCTTTATTTTACCTCATCTTAAAAAAATGTCACAAATGTGAAAAATTTAAAATATCAGAAAGTACCAAAATATCCAGAAATATCACAAAAAAAAGTTGTTAAATTGTCAAAATAATATTAAAATGTTAAAAAATGTCAAAAATGTAAACTATTAAAATATGTTAAAATATCAAATCGCATAATAAACTTAGAGAATATTAGAAAACGTCAACAAAACTAAAATGACAACAAATGATTAATTATCAAAATTCATCAACGATTTTGATATTTCTGAGTTTACAGTTTTTTTTTATCTTTTGATTTTCAAAAATCTTTCGATTTTATCGATATTCAATTTTTTAATCTTAAATTTTTGAATTATTGATTTTTTTAATAAAATCAAAACTCGCATATTAATTTTTCTTTGTTACACAATGAAATATATAATTAAATATTAACAGTAACGGAAGATATCTTACAATGAAAAAACCACTATTCAAATTTGTTACCAAATAGATCAGAGATTATTAAAATGCAAAATAGATTTGTCATAACAATCAATCCATCTTTGTATCTAATTAGAATAATAAAATTTATTCATCTATAATTCGATAATTGGATAATCAGATGAATGTTAAAACAATTTTTGCATAATGGCTGAACTATTCTTCTTAAGGAAATGAAATTACAATAACCCGTAATCATATTACACATGTAATTGCATCATACGAGAAAGATCATGTATTATATTTGACATTTTAGGGTGCAAGGATTATGGTAACTGTAAAATATGTAAACACAAACTTTTCAAATTTCATTTTAGCAAAATAACATATTAGAGTATAAACAAGGATTTCGTACTTGATTTTATCAAAGTATATCAAAATAAAAGAAAATTTGCAAAAAGAAAATCCAAAGCGACTTTTCAAAAACTGCTTAAGGAATAAAAATTAATGGAAAAAAGTTTTTCATAATTTAAAAGAATATGCTAATGCGCTTATATTTAATCCCTTAGGCATCTTTTTATCACACCCTCTTAAAAAGTTATGGGAGTTGCAGAAAGAAGCGATTTCAAATCTAATTTAGCGATCACTCTTTAGTAAATTTTATCATTTCAAACTTAATTATACCTTATAATTAAAATGCAAAATAAAAACAAATAAATATTTAGCAAATAATTCAACTTTTTTCATAAATGCAAATAGATTCAAAAAAATCAATCAATTAACATTTATAATGCAGTATTGTTCCAATTGCAAACTTACAAATTTATATAGGAGTAGACCTTGAATCTGGCATATATAAACCGGGATCAAAATTAGTTAGAGCATAGTCAAATACAGACATCCAAAATGAAATTCATCGTAAGTATTACTACTAGCAATTGCGATTATTACAACGCCAATAACCAATGCTGTTAATTCTTCAATTAATAAGAAGTTTTGTAATTAAAAGCAAATTAATTTCGTTTTTGTAATGTTTCAGATTGTTTTCGCATGCCTTATTGCTCTCGCTTTGGCTTCTCCTGAACCAAAGCCAGAACCTGAACCAGAACCACAGTATGTTGCTTATCCAGCTTATACCCACGCTGGAGTATACCCATATGCCCATTACCGTGCCCGTCGTCAAGTCTACAGTACTTTTGGATATGCTGGATACGCCTACCCATATGCTCATTTCCGTGAACGTCGCCAAGTCTACAGCCCCGTTTCTTATCATGGATACTACCCATATGCCCATTATTACTAAATAAATTTGTTAATCGATTTTGGACCATTTAATAAATAAACAATATTTAGCTCTAAAAGACTTTGGTTTCTTAATTTTTTCTTTTTTTTTCAATTTATCTAGTTATATGGAAATTTTTATTCTGGATCAAGCGACGAACCCTAAAGGATTAATGTGCGCACATTTTGATAAAAAGCAATTGTAAATATTTTTAAAATAAATTGATTTGAAATACTTTAATCAATCAGAAAATTATTAAAATATTTTTATTAATCGGTGATATAATAACTTCAAATACGATTTTCTTGCCGATTTAATGTATTGATGGTTACATAACTTAAATTAGAATATACGTTGACGGAAATTATTAAAATAAATGTCATCGTTAGAATTTTTTGGTTGTGTTGGGGACGCTACAGATTTTTTGAATCATCTCTAATTTGAAAACAAGAAATTATATCACGCAGCTTTATAGTCTGAGCCTGAGTGATGGTGAAAGAATGATCTGAAATTTAAAAACCGCCTTTCAAGTATAAAAGCCATAAGTGAATTGCCAATAATCAATGCCATATGCTTTAGATACTTCCGGACTGTAGCTATGAAAAACTGGAGTTGTATTTACTTAATCAAATTCTATAAATTTTGAAATCCATAAATTTTAACAATTACACAAGCCCACAAAAAAAGATATTTTTCTGGTCGGTATATCAGAGGTATGTTTTCATATGTATTTTAAGTCGCTGAAATCAAATTTTAACTCAGAATAGCAACTTAAACAGCTCATTTTTTTGGGACATCACGTGAAGAAAGACAAAAATACTTCGTGTACAAAATGTGATAAGTCAAATTTCAGCTTATCATTTTTTACATTTTCACCCTAAGATGACGAAAAGCGTTGAAGAAATACCAAAAAGCACCTATTAGTTGCTAAATTTTCCGCAGTATTAAAATCCGGAGCTAAAATTTGAGTAGTCCAGAACAGTTTAATACTTATATCGCAGAAATTTAAGAAGGCATAGTCACATATGGATATGTAAGAGCATTTCGCGAAAAATCACCTTCTACTGTGGCAGTTTTTCTCGAATTGTACTCCATTAATTTTAACTACTTTGGAATTGATCAGAACTTGATGGATTTATTTCGGCAAAAACAATTTCAAAAAAATTATACAGAAAGGATTTTTTGTCTTCCCTTTTTTTTTACTTAAATATATTAATTTACATTGATCTACATAATGCAAGCATAATAAAAATTAACATAGCTAAACTTACATTGTTTGGGACTAATCCTATTTAAAATTACAAAGAAGTAGACCTTGATCTTGCATATATAAAAGCTGATTGAACCAGAATGCATCATAGTCAAATTCAGACATCAAAATGAAATTCATCGTAAGTACAAATTATTACTTTAATTAATAATTTTAAAATTAATCATATTCATTATACCCTCTCCTAATGGGGCGAGCAAAATATTAACAATCACTTTTGATATTGCCTTTGATAATTTCTGAACGAAATTTATGTCAAATTTGCATTAAAAAACACAAAAAATAGCATAAAACTCATAAAATGTGTGTTTTTATTATGGAAACATGTACTATATTGAATTTTTCATATTGAAATTTGTAAATTTAACAATTTTTCAAGGAGAATAAAAATTTTACTGGTCAAAATTACCCAAAAATCTTAGGAATTTTTATTCAAAAAATCGTACAAAATGCATAAAATCTGTGATTATGCTTTATAAAGGTCATAACTGTAGGAAGTCCTTTAAGAACTTTAATTCCGATTATTACAACACCAATAATCAATGCTGTTAATTTGCCAAATAAAAAAAACTTTAAAAATCAAAAGAAAATTAATTTCATGTTTTGTAATATTTCAGATTGTTTTCGCATGCCTTATTGCTCTCGCTTTGGCTTCTCCTGAACCAAAGCCAGAACCTGAACCAGAACCAGAACCACAATATGTTGCTTATCCAGCTTACACCCACGCTGGAGTATATCCATATGGACATTACCGTGCCCGTCGCCAAGTCTACAGTACTTTTGGATACGCTGGATACGCCTACCCATATGCTCATTTCCGTGCTCGTCGCCAAGTCTACACCCCAGTAGCTTATAGCGGATATTACCCATATGCTCATTATTATTAATAAACTGATTGATTTACTGCATCTGAACAATTAAATAAATAATAAATTTTATATGTCACTTATTATTTCCACATTTCCTTTTTTATTTAAAGACAATAAAAGATTAAACTAAATCGCAAAAGAAAAATAAAAACAAAGAAGTAAAAACAAACTTATCATATTGTAAAATGAAAAAATAAAATGGAAAATTTACAAAATCTTCTACAATTGCATTTTTATTATGTTGACCAGAATCTATTTACAAATTAAATTAATGGAATATTTTTTATAAAAGCAATGATTTGGATCTTGGAAATCTTCATTAAATCTCTTTTTTTTTTTAGAATTTTAAACTAGAATTTATTTCTGCTTTAGGTCCAAATAACATAACATAAGTTATAATTTTGTTTGGTGAAATTTCCACAAGCAAAAGTGACTTCTATTAAGTTATAAAAAAGGAAAAAAAAACCTTGAAACAACTGAAGTAAAGTATTAGATTGATCTAATTTCTGTAAATGAATTTAAAATGATGAACAAAAATAATCTCGATGGCTAAAAAATACAAAAAAGTAATGTGCATTTAATCAAAATTTTTGATCTTTTTGCAAGATTGAGACAAGATTATGAATTTTTTTTAACATGTTCTTAATCTTTTCTGATAACATTCAACATTCTGCGTTTGTTTACCACGACTGGTTAGTTGTTGAACTGTATTAAAGAAGAAATGTCTAGAAATTACAATACATCGATTCCTCTTCAAACCTTTTATATGAAGTTCTTTAGCTATTTTATGCCAAAATTTCTTTTGAATATTCTGTCTAGATATTTTTAAATTTAATGCATTATAAATCATTTTCATTACACCTAAATAGTTCAATAAAAAAAGTGCATAATATCGATTTCCTGGCATTTAATTTACATACTTATTAAATTCAGAACTATTTAACATCAAAGAAGTAGACCTTGATTTTTTCGTATATAAACAGGAATAAAAATTAGAACAACACATAACGGCTTTCCAATATGAACTTCACTGTAAGTATAATAAATTGCACAACACATATCTTTTCCTTTAAAAAAATGAAAAAAGAAAAATAAAACTTGAACAAAAAATTTCGATTCATTAATTCACTTCAAGATTATTTCATTCTCATTAGATGTTTCCTTAAAATGCAATAAAATTTCTAAAATTTATTCTTCGCCTATCTATATAACATTTTCAAACGTATAGCGAAGAAATCGCATGTTTATCAAAATTTCGCACACTCATTAGGAAATACTCCTTTGTGTATTTATGCTAACTACCAATTTATTATCATTTTCTTTCAAAATAAGGCCAATTCTTAACATCTGCTTCTATTCTTATATCGTCGACTGTTCTAAGTTTAATTAATTCTCATTCGAAGGCCGATTGTGTCTCTATTTTTTATTCTACTTTACACATTTTTCAAAATAATTAATCTATTTGAATTATTTTAATAGTAACATGTCGAATTATTTGTTTCAGGTAATTTTTTTGTGTTTCATGTGTATATCTATTATATCTACAGAACCGCAACCAAAAACGTACATTGATTTTCCTGATGATGAATCTGGAGTGTACTACTTTCCTCACACAAATTATCGTTACAGAAGAAACATTCCAGGATCTTATTTAAATCATTTTACCAATGATTATGTTACCCTTAATTAATTAATAAAGATTTTCTGCTTTGCAATCATAACATACTTATTATGAAACCCAAACGCATTTTATAATCACCTCATTATGGCACCCAATTTTTTTATTTCGATTAATTCAAAGCAATTGTCACTGTCAGATTGTGTCAGCGGAGCGCTCGTTTTCTAAACTTGCCTTATGAAATTTGTTGTAAAATAAACAAACATATAAGATAACATCAAAGAATACATTAAATCAATATTTCAATTGGTCTTATTCATAAATAATTCTGTTTCAATTTTATAGAATGGTAAATAACATTAAAACTCGCTGCACCTATTCACATACATCTAATATTACAACTTTAAAGAAATCATCGAGGAAATTTTCCTCGGAATAGGTTGTGGTCTTGATGGTCTCAATGTTCACGTTCGCTATTTCGTTTTGTTAATTCTCACGGTATAGAAAATGAAAGTAAACGCATTCCGTAAATACCACGACATACTTTAAGATGGTCAGAAACTATCATTCATGGTTATACGGTTATTTAGTGGAAATAATTGCACGCCCACACACGCATATTAATGGTTTGTATTACAAATGATTAAAATTTCAAATGTGTGTTAGGGTTTTATTAACATTTACAAGTCGGATTTGGTTTATGGTTAATGGTTTGTAACATTTCTAGTTTGTTATGAATTATTTGTACGATTTATTTTATTTGTTGGGAGTTATACCGTTTTAATAACGCAATTCTGATTTATTCGCTTATTGCGAAATATATTTAAGGTTAAAATAATAATTATTTTGAAAAGATTCTAAGGTAAATGTGTAGATTAATTGAAATAGAATTATTTGTGAATAAACAGAAATTAAAGTGTTAATTTAATTTATTCTTTGATTTTATCTTGAAGTAAATCAGTCGTTCAATAATGTTAGGAAACTGGAATAACAAGTTGCAATCTTTTAGCACGGAAATGCTTTAAAAGGATGTTGTTTTGTAATCATGTCGGAGATGAATATCTTTTGCTTGATTTCATAATTGGTTGTATGTGAAAATATTACAGATTACATTTTTGGACTCAAACAAACACTTAAAAAACCTTCACTATTAAAAAAAACATTTATACTTAAATTTTTGTAACAGCACAAAATGAAGAAGTGATCAAAAAAGTAGAAATGAAAAATCTTACAGAACTTTAAAAATTCCAATTGAATTTTTATATCCTAAATTGCAGCTATAAAGAATGCTATCGTAGTTAAAATAATTATTTAATTTCTCTTATATAGCTTGATAGCTTTAAGACAAATAATATAGTAATTACAGCATGATTGTAACCAATTTGATGCAAGGACGTTCATGGTGCATGGCTCTGGAAATAATCACCGGAGCGATTTATTATCTTGTAACAGTTCGCATTTGTAATCAATACCTCACAGTCATTGATTTTATAAATAAACAGATTTATGCATAATCGGTTACTTTTAAATGCAAATCAAATCGACATTGTGAATTCTTCAAAAAGAATCAATTATGTAACATTGGTAAAATTGGTTAAAAATCTGTTATTCATAAATTTTGAGAATTTTAGTTAATTCAACTTTATTTTTTCTGCCACTCTATTTAAGCTATGTGCCAAATATGTACAGTTAATTATATTTGAAAAGAAAATCTTAAGACTTTTGGCTGATTTAATCATGTATGAAGCAGCATCAGTAACCATTAATAAATTTTTTTCAGAAGGTATTTTTATTGTAACATTATTAGTTATTTCTGAACTATTTACACTAATTAAATGACCTTTTTAATCTGGATAACAAAATAATTTCTCTTAAAACTCTAATTGATAATATCAAGCTATCGTAATGCTCATTTGACATTAATTAGATATAAAAATTTAAGGAGGCTTTGGCTAAAATTTTTAAAACATTGACATTTTAGTACTTCTATATTTTTTGACACGAGATAAAGAAAAAATTAAGCAATGCGTAAATATTATCATTTTAAAAATAAAAATATTTATATATAAAAAGAAAACTAGTGGAAATCCTTAGGCTCAATCGGAAGGATTAAAATGGTTACTATCGCCCTTAACTGCAATTCTGTAAGTATTTTTCTTTCTAATATTTCAATATGCAAATATATGCAAAATAAAAGGTAAATATGCGTCAGCACATGCATTTATGAAAAAATGCCCAAATATGCATTATATGCATTCATAAAAATCATAAAAAGCATCAAATTAGTATACGAAATGAATAAAGTATGAAAGAAATATATCAAAAAATAAAAATATGCATTTCACATATAATCCAATCTCTAGTAATTATGCTTTTCCTTTTATTTTATAATATCAGTATTAATGAATAAATTAATGCGTCCGAGAATTTAATTTGTAACTTAGCTTTTTAACGTATAAAATGTATCAACATATCTGTAAGTCTGGTTGCCTATATTGACATTCCAAATTTAATTCATATTGTATTATATTAACTTTTAAATTTATTTATTTCTTTTAGATTAGATCTTTTCTTCCCTATAGAAGTTGATAAAAATAAGTGAATATAACTTATCATAATCGCAAATCTGACCTCAAATTTGTGATTTCTGTTAGCACAGGCAAATAAATCATCAAAAACTCCATTCAGTCATTAGAATAATATTTAAGTATCCCACAATTGTATCCGAAACACCCGAAAAAAGTCAAAATTTCAGACAAATCGAAATAGATATTATGAATTTTTGAATAAGAAAACAGTTTCCGGTTTTCCTCGCATTCGTCAGCAGACAATGCAAAAATTCAGGAGCATAGGATTCCCTGAAAAAATTCACATCTATTATCTGGTTTCAAACAATTTTTTTTTCATAAAAACACGTCTTTAAAAAAAATACGCCTTTTTATTTTCAATTTAAAAACTCACAGACTTTAAGTAGAGTAGCTCTCTTTTGACATTTTTTAAGATAACGACTTCAATTTTTCAGGAAGTCAATACCAAATTTGAAATCCACGACGGCTACATTCTGGCCTAGAATGCCACTTTACATTTCGGACTTTTTATTTTAATTTAAATAGTGTACCTGGTTTTCTATTGGTGGTCCTGCTTCATAATGTCTGACTGTTGTTAATCGATGATCGGTAGGTAATAAAAGTCCTGCAACTTCTGTCATATCCTCTAGATAAAATACATATTCCTAAAAAAGAGATAAATAAAAATTAATATAACTATTGAAACTATTTATCAAATTAATTTTAAAGTATTTTCAAATTCAGTTAATTATTTATGTAAAACTTTAATCCCCTAGTAGTAAGTATAAAATTTATAATGAAATTGAATGAAGTATTTAAAGAGACCAAGATTGTAACTAGCTGCATACTTAATATCTCATATTTTATTTCTTTCATATACTTTCTTTAATTTACATTAAGTACATCATCATTTTGCAACAATTTAATTAACATTGCGTACAGCATAATCCTTTTCAATTAACCTTGTAATAGTCTTAATTAAAATCATTAACATTTGTATAAAAGGAGCAGTTAATAAAATTTATCATGTCAAGTTTGCCGATTAGTTTTCCTCGATTAACTACGAATTACCAATCAAAATACCTACAAGGATGCTGAAAGTATTTATGATAATATTAATTTCAAGAAAAGGCATTTTCAAGTAAACATAGTCTACAAATTCCTTTTGTGCACTTCTATTTTCATGAACTTAAAAAGTTCCTATATGAAATCTAAATGTGTATGTGCGTGTGCGCGTGTGTGCGTGTGTTTTACCGTCTTACTTATTTGCTCTATTTTCAAATTCGTTTTGGTAATACTTTTAAGCATTCTCAACTGATTTTTATTAAGTTTTATTTTGAGAGAAGTTTAGATAGATTCAAGTTGGAAGAACTTTTTTTTATATATTTAAATGTTTTATGGATTGTTCCAATAAAAAAAAACTGATTCAATTCTACTAGTTAAGTAGATAATAATGTTCAATTCATTTATACAAATACCATTAAAATGCATGTCGTGAAAGTTATTCTAGAAGGTCTACACGATGTGTCCATTAAAGAAATACTAATTTGTAAACACAATAAAAATATGCATACTTGTCTTTTGCTAAATGGTGTTGTTCAGATAAGTTAGTACTACACTTGAAATCCCTCTAAATTGAGCAACACCGAAAACGTGGGAAGCAAATAAATTATATAAGTATTTTGCTTAAGGAGCGCTTATATGCACTCGATTACACAACAAAGTACCTGTCTTTATTAACAATCAACAGGTTACATACAATATGCGTACATTCAATTATTTATATACGAATCTATGGCGAAAAATTGTTACGCAATGTGAAACGTGTTACAATGCACAAAAAAATAGAGTATGTGTGTGTGTGTGTGTGTGTGCGCGCCTGTTGGAGATTTTTATTTACTTTTTTAATTTGAGAGTAAATACAAGAAGTCGAATCTTAAGTAATTTCTCTTCTCCTTAAGTGTGCCTCCTTATAATTAAGTTATAATAGATTTTAATGATGTTAATCAGTGTAAATTGTATCGTATTAACCGGATTGAAAATGTAAAATTTACATATTTTTTTGGGAAAAGAGAGATTTAATGCATCCTTATGATGTATTTTAATTTTTTTTAATTAATCAAATAAGGTGTAACATATGCAACCATATTTGCATTAAATGCATCGCGATGTGTTAAGAGTTGCTAATTTTATTTTTTAAGCATTTTCCATTTTAGTACCCAAACAAATGGTCTTTTGTTAGAAATGTTATGCCACCTAGATTTTTATGATTTTCATTCCCTGCTTATTTATTTTGACATTATTATGAATTATTTCTTTTTAATAGTGCAATATGTAAAACCATTTTTATTCTCCTGAAGCAATAGTCATACATAATAACTAATGTGTTGTATATGTGCATGAATGGTAAATGCCCCGGAGTTTTATAAATGTTAGAATTATATTTGATTAGCTCACACCTATATATTTATCTTATAACGTGGATTTTATGAATCAATTTTATTTTCCATTTAGTTTCTTCGTTTCAAATATTCGTTAATTGTAGTTATTTCTTTCATTTTATTATAATATTCTTCGCTAATTTAAAAATTCAACAGTTTTCTCTTTAAACGAATTATTAAATTTCTATTCCTTTCGATTTTAAATATATTTTCTAAACATTTCCGGGTCAGTGACATTTATATTTTCCATATATTATTAAACGCTAATCAAATTTAAACAAAATTTACATTAAATCACGCATTTTTCTACTATTGATCAATTAACAAAAAAATTTAACTCTTAATTTGCGTGACTAATATGTTAAAATTGTGTACGTAATTTAATGGGAGATTCGATGGATTGTTAGGAAATAAGCAATTGGAAATGTCTGGAGGGTAGAGGGCGAGGTTTTGCATAAACCAATGATTTTCTAGACAATTAAATTTAATTAAGAATTCGGTACGGTGCTTTGTTTATATTGTAAACATGTTATTTGCAATATTTATTTTAATAATAAATAGCAGCCATATGGTGAATTATTCGGTCTTTACATATTAATGCAAAGTGATATATTTTGTCCTCTCCATGTGCAACCTTGGCTTATATATAGGAGTCCTAATAAGGACTACAAGGCTCTTACCTTATACTTCAGACCACATTGAATGTTATACTATCATCAAATGTTGGATTTCCTAAATGGATGAGACATAATGTGACATTACATGGTTGTGACGTATTATTTGTTAAAATTAATATACACGTTAAATATTTTGTGCTAAATTGTTATATAAAAGTTTTGATCTGATAGAGAGAAGAGAATTAATGTGCAAAGTATTAATTTTAACTGCAATGTATGTTTCTTAATGTCAGAACTTTTGAATTGTTTAAATTAATAATTTAGTGGTTTCAGAATAAAAATATAATATATAATTATAAAATTATTTATTATTGCTCATATTATTATTTTCAACAATAAACTCAACTCTTATTATAAACAAATTCAATTTTTTGTTAAAAAATGGCACTTTTACTAGTATTGCTATGCACTTCCATTTATTTCGCAGATCATGTTATACGCACTATGCACTATCATGCTAGTAACAATTTTTACGATGATATTTACTTTTATTGTTGCGAGAATATTCTTAACTATCTAGACATAAGAGATTATGTGATGGTATTATCGCTGCACAATAGTGACTATCACGTCATCTGCACGATGATAGTTGTTATAGTTTAATTATGAGAGTAATATTGCAACTAGTGCTGTTGAAAAGTTAACTATTCGCATACGAGTACTCGTTACTCAAAGAAATATGTATTCGCTTGACAGCATAATCGTTACTTTTTCACAGTGATTATAATTCTAACTTCCTTTAAAATGATTATTTTCGTTATCTTCGTTATTCGATTACTTTTTTTAGTGACAACGATTACCAGGTGATGCGCAATGTTTTTGTATATTTAATTAATTTTCGCGTACATTTGATTACAGGAAAAGATCATCAAGTACCGAGCAGTAACGATTACTCAAAAGTAAGAACAATTCACACCAATAAACGCGACTGTATTATCGAAATGTAAACGGGGCTTAAACCTAAACTATAAATTTACACTAGTTTTTCAAATTTGAGAGAGAAATTGTTGAAAAGTATTTCTAGAAAATAATTATATTGACTTTTAAATGAATGCAGAGAAATATGATTTAAAAAAATAATTGATTTAAACGGAAGTATGATAATAAATTTTTTTTTGCATATAAAATTATGTAGATTAAATGCACAACGTTCATTTAAAATTCCATTCTTTACTGTACAAAATGACACTATATCCAAGTTATTATCAACCCCACTAAAATTATACAAAACAATAATTTAGTCTGTTATAGCAACAATTCTGTATAAAGTGGGGCAATATATTAACGAATTAAATCAAAACATGAAGATATTTACGTAAAAATTATTAATTCCGTCCAAATATCTCTACGATTAAAATGAATTTGTGTAAAATTTGATTGTATTTTCAAAAATTAACTGTAAAATATTTTATTGGTATTTAAATTTCTTAATCATTACGCATCGAGTATTATGACTAACTTATTCAAGGTTACTAAATTGATTATGTTGGTTTGTATTGTTTAATGTTATATAAGGTGTGAAATAATTTTTAATGAAATTTACAAATAGGCAATAATCCATCCAAAGAATTTATCCTTTCAAATTGTAAAAAAGAACTTCTAAAATCGGTTTGGTAGTTTTTCCAAATAATCTCTTTTTTTTTCTCTTTATTATGATTGTTAATCAGTAAATGTGTATAGATTAATGAGATTGAAGAAGACTGAGAAAACATAATTTTCTTTCCGATTCAATAAAATCACAAAAGTGTACATACATATGTATTAATGAACAATCAAGCAATGTTTCATTGTACAATTGTTTGAAATAGTATTGAAGCAACTTTCTTTGTAATACAATGAAATATTTTCCTTTATTACAAAGACTCTTCGCATAACTTATGTAAGAACATTGAAATAATTCCTTATCTATCTCATTATCGATCAAAGATATTCACACACCAGTTCAATTATCTAACCATGAAGCGAATTAAACTCTTTCATAATAAAATATGGGATACATCTGTTATTACAAACAAAAACAATAAAATTAAATTTTTAATTTTCTATTTTCCAAGTTTTTAATTTTATTTGGGACATTTAAAAAATCGAAAATTTTTATATTGAAGGAAATTAAAAAATTAAAAACTTCTACAATAAAAAGAAAACAAAAACTTTATTTAATGACAACTTATTGACATAGTGAAAGAAATTGTAATCGGGGTGAGACTCGAACTCGCAACCTTCCGGTTTCCGTACACTGCCTAAGGATTCGATTTTTTATCTTTAATTCTATTCTTAAAATTTACATTTAAATTTTAACAATATCTATCGTTATATTTTGTCATTTGATATTTCATATTTTGACGTTTGACATTTTTTATTTATTAATTTATTCGTCAGTATTGCCAAAATTAGGCAACTTACTAAAAACAAAACTGTTTGTAAACAATGGAATGGAAAAGAAAAAAAAAACGCGAATCCAACACCTAAACCGCAAACGTGCATATTGCATAGATAATTCATCGGATGGAATTTCCTGCTTCACAACTTTTAATGTCTTATTTGCAAACATAAATGATTGTTTCCTCATAAGATTCAACGTTAACACCGATGTTAAAATTAGGTTGGATTTGTAGGTGTATAAACCGTGCTCATGTTCACTCCTTGAACTTTCAAGATGATATTTATTATTCTGATCAATTTTTAATAAAAATTTTCTTTGTAGCGTACGATTAGAATGCAGATGTAATAATTTATGGTGCGAGTATATTTAGACGTGATTCCATGTTGTAATCGGGGCTTGATTGTTTTGGATGTACACACCTTTTGCATTGCGAAAACTTTTATTTTATAAAAATCTATTGGTGATTGTAATAATTTAAATAGTTAAAGCTTCGTTCACACCTTTATAAACTGGACAAATACATAAAAATAAATAATTATTATTTATATGTATACCTACTCGCTAAAGTAAACTTTTTATCACAAATCTGTAGTATATGCAACCAACAAAACATAAAAACGTATATTAATGGCGATTTTTATTTAGAGATAATTTCATATCAAAGTAAGTAGGTGAAAAATGCTGGAGGAAGTAAATAAACAAATAAAGATTTAAATGTAGTTTCGTTAAATTTTTCCATTTTCTACTTTAAATTTCCAATTTTCCCCAGTTCCAATATAGAATTCAAAATTTGTGTGCTTTTAATATTTCTTTACATCAAATTCTGAATTATCAATTTGCGAATTTATGTATTAAAATTAATAATTTTCAATTTTCCAATTTGTAATTCTTAAATTTCGAAATTCAAATTTTCTAATCTTATAATTTGAAATTTCTAATCTTCCATTACAAATTTACAAAAAAAAAATATTATTTTTCTATTCCTTCATTTACTTTAAGCTTTTTTTAAAATTTTCTTCATTTATTCTGTTATTTTGTAGAATATCTTCATAGAAAATATTTTTTTTAATTTTTCCTATAAAATTGGGAAATTTAAGAAAATTTAAATTGCAAGGGGTACAACCAGTATTGCCACAATACACAACTGCCTTTTAAGATAACAAAATTAACACTGACTTCCGGAATTTCCAGAAGTAGTGCGCTTCAGAAAATATTTTAATATTTTAAGCTATTTTATACTTGAAAAAATATTAAATTAAGATTTCGACTGCGCCAGTTAAAGGAAACACCCTTTATTACATTCTAAGAATATAATTTTTATTTATAAATTGTTAAAATGATTAATTAAATAATTATTATTAATCCATAATTTACTAATAACATAAACATGTTTGTTCGTAGAAATAATTTTTAAGTGCGAACGAGCCATTAGCAAATACGAAAACGTCACATTCTACGTATTTCAATGGAATGTATGAAGAATTTTTGAGAATGTATAATAAAAAAAAATTTACCCAAAATCAAAAATTTATCCAAAATGTAATCACTGTATCCAGTTAGAGTTGATAAACTATTTATTTTCATAAAAAAATCGCACGTTGTAACTAGCACGTGTTTTTAGATGAAAAACAAGAACAGGTAAACAGGTGATGTCAGAGCGGGAGAGCGCGCACGGAGTATCGGTTTTAATAAAATGTACTGAATGATAGAATTGAGTATTCAGCATACAGATAGGAGAGTGGGCTGTCTCGATCACCTTGTCTACTTTAGTAGGTGTCACATTGCGCACACAGCCGCATATTACGAGGAAAAGTCGCGGGGCGCCCGCGTTTTCATTTTTCAAGATTTAATTAATTGCAAGCAGGATACCATCAATAAAAGAGTTTGTAAATGGATGGGAGTATGGGTGCACTTTTTTAATGTTTGATTTGTAGTGATGATCCTGAGTGGAACGGATGTGATTCATAGAGATGATCTATATACCTATTCTTTGAAAAAGAGTGATTAGTTGAATTACTTGTCAAATTTGTCTAGATTGTTAGTGGTATGCGTCATTCTTCATACATGTCATTGCGAAAATTGCATTTTAATTTTAATTTTTTTATTTTTAGCACTAACTAGTTTCGATCCGACTTCGGTCAATCTAAAACGGGATTGTACCGATGACAGTCATCGTAATTCAACTTCTTTTTCTTTAATGTCTTTACGCTGAACCTTTACGATCCATATTTACATCGTTCAAACTTGTAATTCAACTTTGAGAAAATTAAATTTTGAAATTTGATGTCGGAAAATTTGAAAATTTTGAAAATTCGAAGTTGAAAAATCAAAAATTTAACAATCTTAAGAATTAATTTTTTTTTTATTACTGAATAAATTTGAATTTGAAGTAAGATAATTCTAAAGAATTCTAATTTTGAGTTTCATAATCCAAGTGGGAAAATCAGAAAATTATATTTGGAAAATTCGACGTCGGAAAATTTGAAATGAAAAATTCGAGGTTTTCCGATTTTTTAATTTTTGAAATTTTTATTTTGTAGTGCCTATTTTAAACTCTTAATTATGCACCTGTATCATAATATACAATTATTAAATTTGTAACAACTCATTAACCAAATAATTTAATAGATGATTTACTTTTTGTAATAAAATATTCAATAAAATGACGTAAATGATTGGATAAACAAAATTAGTTCAAGCATGATGAGCACACAACTATTTACGAGTTTGGACAGGCGGATACAATCACAGCAAACTCACAAAAAGTTTAATGAATATATTTAACAGTTGATTACTCCTCTTCATTGCCGGATCAGAATCATAAATCCCTTTTGATTACATTCTTCATTTCCATTAAAAAAAAGATTACATCTAATCAAACTAAATTTAAAATTGAATTCTTCACTCTGAATCAGATTATCTTTACCAATGTTGCCAACTTATCACTATTTCGCTCCAAATTGAACGCTTTTTTAAATGCTTTCTTTGCAATTGACTCTTCAAATTTTCCGAGATTCTTGGAATATGAAAAGAAAAATGTCGCCATATTCATAAGAAACGGTGAGAAATTCATAAAATACCTGTGATGTAAAGATAGACGGACAAATAACTAACTCTATTATTATGCGACCCATAACAAAATAGTTTTAGGAGAAATAATAGAGGAAATTTTCGCATGGTAACGCTGGCGTATTCATTAAATTCTACTTGATTGAGTTGCATTATCAAATTGTTTTAGAGTTCTTGCACATTTTAATGCACCCATATTAATAAATAATAAATGTTCCTTTGTAATATCCTGATTATCCTTTATATATTTGCGTGTTAGATCAGATAGGTCAGGAAGAGAAGGGAATTAAAGTGTTTATGCCCTGATAAAGTAGCGGTTAAAGCTCAACCACCTACTTTATCGAGATTCCAGTTTACTGACGTCACACCAACACTGGTTTACCTCACCTATCTTCCTTTACATGTTAAGGAATTTTTAATTTTATTCATATAATAACAATAACAATGTTTTTTTTTATTGAATTCATTTTAGAAGTACGAAAATGGATTTAGATCAAGGTACTTATAAAGGATCAGGTGGGTGAAACTAGACAGGTGGATAATTTATTGCGTATTATCTAATGTGGCATTTAAAAGTGGTTTTAATTTAGAAACAAAAGTATTTCGATAAACAGGCTATAGATTTTTGAAGAAACACATAAATTTTTCAAGCATTTATTGAAAAGTCTGAATCAGAAAATAGAAAATAAAAAATTTTGAAAGTTCAAAGAATCGAAAATACAACAAATAGAAAAATTAAAAATTTCACAATGCAAATCTGAAAATATTGAAAAATTTGAATCATGATAATAACTAGGAAATTAAAAATATAGAAAATTTTTTTTGACATTTCTTAACCTACGAACTATAGATTTACATGTATACAATTGATAAAAGAAAATTAAGTAAAAACAAAAAGGTATGAAGAAAATAATGTAAAACCTAATTTTCCAATATATTTTTTGCAATACAAAACAATAATAAGTAATTAATAATAAAAACACATTTTAATTTTTACCATTTTAATAAAAGACAAACATAACAAAATGGATACATTTAAAAAAATATATAGATATAACAAAAAAATTACTTTTATGTAGTCCCAAATTCTCTTTTTAAAATAAATAAAACTAAAAATCACATTTTTAATTTTTCTTCACTTTACTCTTTCCTTTCTCAAGCTCCTTTATCTTCTTAATCTTTCTACCAACTAAAAATAAATTCGCGAAATTAACAAAATATGTCGCAATGCAAACAACGCAAATATCTTTCAAAACAACAAACAAAATGTATGCGAAATAGAAGGAGCTCAATACGGAACCGATAATGATTATCTGACTAACCCTAGTGATCAATTTCGAACTGCACATGCCTACAACAAAAGAAAATGAAATTAATTGGATGTAAAGTGGGAAATTTCCATTTGCATGTCAAGAGATAAGTAACGTAACATGTGAATTGCATATTAGTATTATATAGTGCATGTATAAATGTGGTAATCACCTTAGGGATTACTTGCAATATATTAGTATTACATCTACTTATTTCATTTACATTTACATTTTCATGGTGCAAATATTTTTTATTATCAATTTATGGTTCGATTTTCTATTCATTTTAAATAAAACTACTTAAAAAATTAAAGTTTTCACCAAAATATTTTACGTTCACTATAAAATAAAGCTCTATAGATGGCGTTGTGTAATATTATTTTAATAAATATACATTTTATGAAGATCTATGTACGAGGGCAAACCAAATATAAATAGAGCTTTTTGCACGTTGAGCGGAAAATATATTTCTAACCCTATCGGATGAGAATTCTGGAATTATGGTGAATTTTAAAACATTTTGGCAACTTGATATGCTTTAAAAGTTTCTAGTATTTTGGAGCATTTCAATGATTTTTGCTAATTTTATAGATATCACCGGTTTCTTCTTCTTCTTCATGTGCCATCTCCATTAACGGAAGTTGACGATCACTTTTCTAAATGTCTTTGGCAATGTGAAACAGCTCATCTGCTGTCAGATTTGTCCATTCCCTAATATTCCTCAACCTTGACTTCTTTTTTCTTCCGACACATTTTCTTTCGTCTACTCTACCCTGCATTATTACTTGTAAAAGGTGATATTTATCATTGTGTAGTGTATGTCCAAAATAGGCGGTTTTGCGAATTTTTATTTTCTCTCTAGGTTTCAAAAATTTCTAGGGTTTTAATATGTTCTAAAGTTTCCTAGAATTTTGATGTTTTAGAGGTTTCTGGTATTTTGATAAGTTTTAGAAGAGCATGGCATATGAATATATTTTAGAAACTTGGATGTTTTGATAGATTTTAAAGGTATTCCCCATTTTATAAATTTTAGAGGATTCTTAAAATTTTTGTAGATTTTAGAAGATTCTGCTTTAGAAGTTTATGGTATTTTAAAAACATTTAAAGTGTTTCATCCAGTTTAACAGATATCGGAGGTTTGTGAAGTTTTACAATAAATTTTTGGGTATTTTGATGTTTTTAAAGGGTTTTGGGCTAAAGAGTTTTAAAATTTTTGGATTTTCAAAAATTCTATTTTTCCGGGAACCGTCTTTCTTTCGGATCCGGACACATTTTTATAAGTACTTCTCAAAAAATTTATATTGTCAAATTGTAACTAAAGTTATGGCCATGTTTGTCTCAGCCAACATTTTCGCAATAAAAATATTGAAAAACAATTTTCGTAATATAATCAGAGATGAACATTTGTTTCTTTATCGAAAACGTTACCTTGAAGATATAATAAAAGAGAAACAGCATCATTGTTTTCATTCTGTCATTCTATTTTGGGCAGAGTTACTTAATTTTAATTTTTGGTCTTTTCTTGAATTCTGAATAAAAAAAATTAAGTAAGGTCGAATCTATTTAGCTTCCGATTTTCGTCAACAAAAACTCAACGTCGTGTTTCTGGACGCCTCCTTTACTTTACAAGGATTTGCGTTCTACTCATCGTTGTACCTTTCGCTTTTTAAAAACACTTTACAACGTAATGCGTCGTGTACGTTGGCAATAAAGAAACATCAGTAGTCCATTAATAGTATACGGTTAAAACAAGTTTTCATTAATCAATAGAAATCCGTATAAAACGACATACAGACAGACAATTATATATACGGATCATGTCAGAATTTGTAAAAAAGTAAAATGTTTTTCTCCAATTAAATTTTCTTTTTGCATTCAAAACGAGTTCTTTTCATGGGAAATCGATTATGAAATTGATATTTGCAGGTGCAATAATACAAGATGATCTATTAAGATACCGGCTCAAGTGCAGATGTAAGAAAAAAGAAATAGTAAAGTTTATTTATTCCTTCGTTATAAATAGTACATCGATTTTTAATGTAGATAATGTTTTATTTACCAATAAATTACGCAAATCAATCGAGAAAAACGATTTTCTAAAAAGTTGATCGATAAATGTAAAAACAAATGGAACGTCATTTCCAACGACTGGAATTCGTCATTTTTTAAAAAAAATTTATGATTTTCATAGCTTCCGACAATTATTGTAATTTCTAAGGACATTTATAATATTTGTCATTTATTATATTTTCAAGAATTTTCATCATTATTTTCGACTATTT
This sequence comes from Coproporus ventriculus, assembly GCA_027574865.2. NCBI lineage: Eukaryota > Metazoa > Arthropoda > Insecta > Coleoptera > Staphylinidae > Coproporus > Coproporus ventriculus. The sequence continues at coordinate 28,910 of JAODAH020004997.1, read as the reverse complement.
CGTTAAAAAAATTAAATCAAGGCATAATTTAGATCATTCATATGTTAAATTATAATTAAATGATGCAATAACAAACAACATTCTAAAAACACAACTCATCACAAGATCCAAAGACATCAATTTAACAATGTTGCCAAATTTTAAAAATCTTTAATATAAAATAAAACAATTGCAATATTCTCCGCATATTTGATTTTTTTTAAGAATGACTTTTCAAATTATTTCCATAACGAACAAATATAATTAAAACATTTTTTAATAACCTAAAAACAAAATGCGAAACAAAACCTAGACATAAAAACAAATTAAGTCTCAAGGACAATCATTAACAATTTTTCAAAAAACCATAATTACCTAAAGTGGCGAGTAAACTGTACACTAAAATTCCAGCTATACTATTCGGTTGATTGAAAATTGAATCTTTGCCTAGGAATTTTCCTAACAAACCAAACCCACGGGCATATCTAGAAAAATTTTCCAAAATTAATTTTCTCAATTTCTGTTTTTTTAAGGAAATTTGAATACATACTGAGATGTAAAGACTCGAGTACAACTCATGTGTTCGTTGATGTCGCACATTGCTTTATATTTTGGATCGGAGGCGGCTTGTAATTCGACGATGTAGGCGTAAATTGAGAGGCCTAAACCTATTAAACATGTGAATGTTATGAGGTAGTTTAATGCTCCTAATGCAACCATATTGATCGTCTAACACTCTTCAACGCTTCGCACAATAAACTGAAATGATGAAACCGATGAAACGTGCGCGGACTGCGCATTGTGGTCATTTACTACTCCCACCCATTTAAATTACCATGTTGCCAAACTATCACTTTACTTTATTTGTAGGATGAATATTTCTAAGGTTAGAAACGTGCCAAACAAAATATTAAAATATTTTAAAATGTCAAAATGTCAAATGTTAAATGAAAAATTGTCAATATATCAAAAATGCAACGTTTTTCGTCACATTTTCTTGATATATTTTTTAACGATTTTCGTCATTTTCAGTTTTGATTATTTTTGTCGTATTTGGTAACTAACAAAAATGTCCTGCGTTAGTCGGGTGCGTTCAAAAAGAAGAATATCAAATGTCAAAATGTTAAAATTAGAAAACTTCATTTTCGGCAATTTCTCGATCTTTCGAATTTTTTCTTGATTATTTTTAAGTTTTTGATTTTATAAAAAAATTGAACAACATTAATTTTCTAAAAACTATTTTTAGTTACCATAGTAACCGCTTGGCTGATCAACTATATCTTTAAGATTTTGACATTTGACTTTTTTGAGAAAAAACGATTTTATAAGGAAAATTCGATTATTCAATGCAAATGCTATTTTTTGCGGAAAATGCAATTTTTTTCAAGTAAAAATTTTGAAAACTCGAAAAGCGAAATGGATAATTTAAAAAATCTATCAAATTAAAACCTTTTTGATTTCTGGAAAATTTTAGCAAGTTTTGTGGAAATTTATAAAATTTTATATAATACAATACTTGGGAAAATAAATGTCTTAGATAAAAAAGTATAAGCTGATGAATTGACTGGAAAATGAAGAAAATATATTTATAACAAAATCTAGATTTAAAATTACCTAGCTATAAAGATTTTTATGCGACTTGGCATCATCGCATCTTCTTCGTTTCTTAAACGCCACCACTTCTTTAATAAGAGTCGCATTATAAATGTCAAGTTGCAGAATTAAAAGAAAATACGATAACTAATCATTTTTAAATATCGACTTTTGCTAAATTTTTTTGTGCATAAAACAATCATTTAACCGTTACTTCTTCCTACTCGCGCGCTTGTATTTAAATTTTAAACTTTCCTTCTGTTTTTAAATTTCATTCTATTCATACTGCAGGCTGTATCATTTGTAAATAAATAAAAATCTGATATAATGCGCCATCTGTGTGCTGGATTCTGAAATGTTTATTTTAGAGGACGCCACATACCATACATATTTATTTTATTTTCAAGTTCTTTGTGGAAATAGCACGATTTTATAGTTTTAAATCCGATGTTTGAAATTATGGCGCTGTAAATTATCTAGAAGACGGATTTAATTGCCATTAATAAGGATTTATTATTAATGTAATCATTCCACTGATGATGCACAGCTTAATAATCGCATAATTTAATATTAAAAAGCTTCATTTTGTCATCATCCGGATTAGTTAGAAATAAATTTTAATTTACGGATTATTATTTTTTTTTAAATACTTTTAATTGCATACTTGAGACTCAAAAATTTTATTTTGAAGCTAATAAAGTTGGTTTGAATTCAGGGAAACTTATTTTCAATATGAAAGTAAGAAAATTTTATTTGATAACTAGTGAAAAATAACCGACCTCGATCATCAACATAAGTAAAACTTGATGAAACTTTAAAGATCAAATTAATAAAATGTAAACAAAATGTCACAAGCCAAATGTTAAAATGTATTTCAGAACTGAACATTAAAATTTTAAAAACATTTCATTTGCCAAATTGTTATTGTTTTATTGATTTTTCTAAATATCCTATTATTTCAGGCCTAATTACATGCGAAAGCGTCTAGGTCATGTTTGAGTTTCGTTCTTTTCCGTTTTTGCCTTTTTTTGTTGAAAAAACTAGATTAACGAAGTTTTTGGCACATAAAAGTTAAAACGGTATTTTGCTTTGGATAATTGAGAGCCTAGTTTCATAAATGTTATGTTATAAAGTCTCTTAGCAGAAAATTTCGATTTAGTTTGCGCCAGCTAAGTCATTTACCCAATATGATATTCCGTACATACCCCTATACTTTTAGAATAAAAAAAAATATCATTTTTAATTAAAACCTATGCTTTCTAACAAAATTAGTTCTTGCATAAATTTTGGGACAACTTTTATAACTGTTTACAGCTCTTCACTCAAGTACGGTTCTCTCCCTAGGGTTTTTCTAGCTGCAACAACTGGAGTCAAACTGCTCTTTATTCAAAGAGTTCAATTCAATTCAAAGAGTTGTTCGGGGTACCTTATTGAAGCTTTTAGAGTCCCTATATTTTTTCTCCCGCACTGTTAGAATGGCTTATTTCATCGCATCTAAATCTCATTGTTTTCTTTTTTCCATACGCAATTAAACGATATTCTGGAAATTCTAAAATCAAAACAAAAATATAAATATAATTCTAAAACATAAAAAAAATATATTTCACGAGTATAAACTTTCCATGTACAAAATGAAAATATAATCTGGAAACAACATAATTCTCACTTTTCAGGATGCGATCAACTTAATCTCTAAATCCACGCCACACACTTGTATTTGTATTAGTTTCGGATAAATAAACTTACAAGCTAAAATTTAATCCGCTTAAAAGGTAACCGACGAGCTATTTTAAAAATCTGGAGGGTTCAAACTTACTGCTTTAAAAATGCTAATATTTCAAATTCCAATAAACTAAATGGGAACAGCAGAAAAATATACGCGATATAAAATTTACATTTGAAATAGGGACGGACGTAATTCGATTGCTGTCAAATTGTAGGGTAACAAGATTTAATGGCGCCGGAAAGGGGATTTTTTTTATGCGCATACCTACTTCTACCACTTTTGCTTTTCGTTTCTTTTTTTTTTGTTATCGTTAACCCTACCACAATAAAGAGCTCGTGTGTGGATATTTAGAAAACACTTTAAGGAACAAAAGAAAAGTAAATATAAACCAGACGTAATAATATCAACGGAGTGCTAGATCTTGGATAAACGCGCACCGTTTTCTATTTGTGTTTATTTCGATTTTCTTTTCATTGGTACGCTTTTCATATTTATATTTATTCGATTTTGGTACGTTTTTTTTTTAATTAAAAAAATTATCAATTTGGTTATAATTTGAATATTTTATATTTCGCTCGAATTTTCAAAGTCGGTAATAACAACATAACTAGTAACAACTATCAGTGGAATTGTTTTAACAGTTAAAACAGATATCGACATTCAAGTTGAATTGGTTCAGTGTCGGAAGTAGCTTTATTAGATTCGTCTTGAGAGTCATTAGACGCAATACGAGTCGACGTTTTGCTAACAAACGATTCAATTGAGTTTCGAGCAAGTCTTCGCGGATGTCATACAATTCCCTTATGAATAAAATATAAACGTGCGCTGAGAATTGTACGAACGACATTTTGTTTTTCCTTTTTTTTTATTCTACGTACATAAATATTACAATCCAATTCACATTAATGTCAACAAGCTTCATGAAAATATTTGTCTCTCTTCCAATTTTACTGTTTATTCATGATGAAAGAAATGAGTGTTGGAAAATTTTTTCCAATAAATAAATAACTAGTTGAGAATACTCAGGAGCATTACCAACTTGAATATACGGGAGAGAGAGAGAAAAAAAAAATCGAGTGTAAAACATTAAATGTCAAATGTTGAAATAGAAAATGCTAGTATATCAAAAAAGTGTAGAAAAATGTTAAAATATCAACATATAAAAAAAAATATCAAAAATTAAAAATGAAATGTCAAAACATGAAAAAGAAAAGTTAAGAGATCTAGACTCATCGTTACGATTTTTTTCCTATTAATGGAAAATTGTGTTTTTCCGAATTGACTATTTTTCTATTTTTCCTAGTAATAATCTATTCTTAAATATTTGTATCAAAAGTATATTGATTTATGAAAAAGTGTAAATGTCAAAATTATAAATGTCAAAAGTGTAAATGTCAAAAGTGAAACGTCAAATTTTTAAATAGCATTTGCCTTGAAAAAAAAATTTAAGTATCTTTTTGAAAATTGCAAATAAAAATCTTTTAAAATTCTGTTCGTAATAAAAAAAAATTCTATGTTAAAAAGTAAAAAGAAAAATTCGTAACTATTTAACCCGTGCAACGCGGGACATAATAAACTAGTAATCTATAAATTAATTAGTGATATTTATTCGTGTATATAAATGAATAGGAAATATCCGTTGACGTGCAAGTAATAAATTAATTTTAATAGTTATTTCCATCAATTGTTTGTGGTTTACTTTTAATGTATATAATTTCCGGGCAACAAACCCAAACATTAAACGGCGTTACGACCGTGCGCTTTAATCGTTATAGTAAACAAACTAATTATTACACTTGACTACTGTAAATATTTACAACTATTTGTAATTGAATATTGTTACATTCAAACACAAAAAATAAAAATAAATAAGAAAAAAGGAGAGTGGTGTGGTGTGAAAATGTTTTATTTTTATTTATTTTATTTTTTATTTAAAAAAGAAAGAAAGAAGCATGTGGTGCGTTATGTAAGACTGTTGGGGGTCTAAAACGAGGGGGTAGAACGACGGACAGATTGTGAATGTGCGGAGATTGTCGATCGTACGCACACCCTGCCCGCGGCCCACAAACCGAAACGGACAGAACAAAGGAATGTACTCGGGGATATTTAGCGGGACGCAGTTGGCAACAAGAGATAGCTACTTTCAGCGATGGTCGGTAGTGGCGCTGCACACCGCGACATTTTACATTGTATTGACTTGTGTGTGTCTGTGTGCTGTAAATATCGTAAATAACGTGTGTTGTGAATGTTTCCCGTGTGTTATTAATGTGCAGTTTGGTAGTGTAAGTGTGTGTCTCGAGATTAACAATGTGAACTGTGTGGAAAGTGTGATAATATGATAATAATAAAGAGGTGAAAGCTGGCCTGTAGAGCGCCATGGACGCCGAGGTAAAACAGAGGAACCGGCGGAGAAAAAGGGCCCAACGCATGCAGGCTCAAAGAGATATGACAAAAAATGCTGATAGCAATGAAGAGGATGAATCCCCGATCAGGGAGAAACCCCCTAGACCCCCAAATCGCCGTAAAAAGAGTAAAGAACCCCTCGTCGAAGAAGACATCATTGATGGATTTGCAATTCTTGGATTTAAAACTTATGAAGATCTCGAGGTAAGTCACTAAATTTACAAATCCCGATACACACAATATAAAAATTTTATTCATAAAATCAAAATATTAACGGAGAAACCATTCATGCGCCCCATGCGACAGACACATCCCCCAAACAAATTGTACACACACACACACACACATTTTTTTTTAAATCCACACACAAAACCTTAATTAATTAATTTTTAAAAAAATTCCATTTAAAATATGTCTATTTTATGATAATCGTTTCTAATTTTAATTACACGTGTGTCAAAAAAATTAAAAAAACAAAACAAAACAAAAATCCAAAACGTCATTTTTTTTTGTTGTAAATTTCTTATCGTATTTTTAAGCAGCGCCCAGAGCACAAAGAACCGACGGTGGTTTTAAATCTGTCAATATTTGAAGCCGTAACATAAATACGGAACTAAAATCCCTCTTATCAATATTTTAAAATAAAATCGTATTGCACATAAATAAAACGAGTGTTTGACATTTATCAGCAAAGCCAACTTGTTAACTTTTTGATTAATAACTTTTGTGCGGTTGGGAAATGTTAAAAAAAAATTTTTTAAAGGATTTATGTGGGGTTATAAAATAAATATTTTAAATAATTTGTGTGTTACCTTCATTTTTATTTACATAACCCTGATAGATAACTTAATTCCATAAATAAAACTTTTAATTTGAAGATGTGCAATGTTTGTTACTATGGTAACTGCTTATATTTTGACTTTTCAAAGAAAGTATGATTTTCTTGGAGGATTTTTTGTAAAAAATAATCGAAAAATCAAGAAATTGTGAATGTAAAGAATTAAAATATGGCACATTCCAATTTTTTTTTTTATAAAAATAAAATATAAATAAATCGTAGTAACCTTGCTTTTCGCGCACGTGGTCTTGAGTTCGATCCTTGGATAGGACCATGAGGAAGATCTTTTAACTGGGATGATTACAATGCCAATAACCAATGGAACCAATTAAATAATTCATTAAAGAAAAAGGTTGCCCAGAAAGTTTTTTCGGTTTCTTTTTATAAAATAAAAAGCATTTTTATGCAAAAGAGAAAATTTAAACGATAATACATTTGTATTGTCCTCTTTCAGACAATTCTATGATCGCTTTTTCGTAAAATTTTTGATCTTTTATAGCAAAAAAACTTTTTTAGATATATTTTGACTCTCATTTGAAGTGAAGGTTTCCGCTGCCAAAAAACTTTTGCTGAAAGCGAAATATATAGAATATATAAGTTCGAAATTGTTTTCTTGCAGTTAAAAATTACGGTATAATTAGTTTTTTCTGCTATACTACTTTTCTTACAAATATTTCTTGCTAAGTTTTTCAAAAGTAAGCGTGGAAAACTTTTTTCCCGTTTATTTCCTGGAAAATGTGAAAAGTTATGGATGACTTGAAATTACCGCTGAGAAATCCAAAATTTTATGCCAATTGCTTCTGCCTGTTGTGCTCGGTTACACTTATACCGAGCTTAGGTAATATTATTTTAATGATTAAAAAAGGTTTTTTTCAGATTTAAAAAAAAAAAAAAAAAATTGAATTTTCGACGAGTTAGATTTCTTACAGCTCGAAGTTAGTTCGGTGTTATGATACCCATATTGACTGAGATAATATTTTTTGCTTTCTCTTCTTCTTGCATTTTTCCAGGAAAATTTTAGGTTTTCGATTACCTCGAAATTACGGTCTGATTAGTTTTTTTGTTACACTTTTTATAAATATTTTTAAAAAGTAAGAGTGAAAAATCTTCCCCGCCCCCTTTTTTTTCTGGAAAATGTGAAACTTAGGGTGGAAGTTACAGTTGGTAAGCTCGATATTTAGTCTAAATTTCTATGGTAATTACAGGTTCACCGTGTTTAGAGAATTTTATTTTTATCTTGAAAAGCGTTTTTTTTTTCAATTTTCCGGAAAACATAAGGATTTTGCGAGAACTCTTCATTAGAAATTAGCTAGAAAAATGCTCGAAATTACGGTGCTATTTGTTTTTTCTACTGTGTTTATTTTCCGGTCTCTGTAAGAGAATTTTCTTAAACTACACAAATCGTTTTTCAGGATTTCGCAAAAAACGGAAACCTCACGATTTTACTTGAAAATAATTGTAAAAAGATCTAAAATTGCTCGAAATTCCTGTGTTTTTAGGTTTTTGATACCACGACCTTCTTTTAGTGAATATAAATCTTGGATGTTGTTTGATGAGGCTCTCTGTACTTTACACGGTTAATCGGAATGACAATCAGGCCGAAGATTGACATTCTGATAGAAGGATTTCCAAATATTTTGAAATCTGAACTTCCTTCAATCATGATAAGTGAACTAGAAACAGGCGGTCTGAGTGGTCGTGTAGTGGTAACCGTCCATATTGTTTTCAGTCTGCATAGATAAGGATGCTACAATTAGCCATAGAGAGTGAATGTGTTGTTGATCTGGAATTTATGATGTTAATTCAATTGACGTACTTGATGAGTTTTTAAAACTTTTTTTTTATGACTTAAATTTCTTATAAGAATTCTTTTAAATAAAGGCAAACAAGTTGAAATTATTTCATTCTGACTGTCAGTTTGACTGATAGGTTAAAGAACCTCGTGATAGAAGTCAGGAGTGTCATCTGACTCTTTAATCAAACCGGCACAAGAAATATTCAATCTAGAAATCAAAGAAATGGAAAATAAAAAAAATTATAAATTCCAAAAATTAAAGACTCAAAAATCCGGAAAATTAGAATCGGTAAAATGGAAAATAAAAAATTGATATTGTGGTATTTTTTTAAATTTTTGTTATTAGACATTTTAACATTTTTGACGAATCTAATTTCTATTTTTGCCGTCAAAAATTTTTCTTAAAAAAATATCAATGAAATGTCAAAATTGTAAACTCCACAAAATTGGTGGAATATCAAAAAAGAAAAAACGAACAATAACAAATGTTAATAGAATCATTTCAAAACAAAATGAAAAAATAAATAAATAAACAAAATTGAAAATTGTTATTTTTTATTGTCATAACTTTCTATAAATTTCTTAATAACAATTTCTATATAAACTAAGTTATCAGAAGCATTCGAGCAACATACCTGCATTATTTGTTTTATACATTTTCAACAGTAAATAGCACAATTCCACTGCACTACAAGCAACATTCTTTTAAAGAAATTTACATAAAATTTTGTGTCCACATTTTTCTTACAAAGTTATAAAATAATTTAATTAGCATTTTTGAAATAGGAGTTCATATCCAACGTTTCGCTTTTATGAATAGATCATCATTATCAGGTCGTGTGCTGTATAAAGTTTAAATTGATTGATAAAGTAATTTAGATGTTCTCGCTTAGAATGCAAAAGGTACATGGTTCGACATTTTCCGCGCCTCAATTTTTTAACTTCATTTTTTTCCAACTTTTTTTAAAATTTGTTAATTTAATGAAGAAAAATAGTGAAAGGATGTGTAATGAATAGATGTGACAAATAAAAAAAAAATATACAGGATAAATAAATTTTTTGTTGTAAATTCTACATAGATTTTTCGATTTTTAAATTTTTCGTTTTTTCTTCCTTCGACTTGCAAATCTAAATTTTTAAAAAATCGGTTCAAAAGATAATTTTAAAGAAAATTGTAGTTTCAACGAATTTTGTCAATTTTTCCTTGATTTTTTTTTTTGAATTCTTGAAAATAAGTAAAAATGAAAGAAAATGTAGTTGGTAATCGATAAAACCACTCAGAATTTCCCTATACAAACTGAAGTATTACACGGAAGTTTATAAGTTGTTGGACAGATTTTTTTTTACAAAAAGGGGGGAGGGGGGAGTGGAAAACTTTCCCAAACAGCAAATAATATTTATATAATCCTATCCGCGCGGCGAGTGGAAATATCTTTCTTCCTCTCGAACAGCACCTGGGAAAAATATCTACTAAATTTTATTATACACTTTGGTAAACGCGGAAAATTTCGTCGAGAGTATATTTTACTCCGCGCGCGCGCGCGCTCGTGTATCCGTACACGCTTCTAAAAGTAATTCGCGAAAAGAAAATAAACAGATTTTATTCAGGTCGTGACGTAACACATAAATACTAACACGCTGGAATGGAATTACATTATTTAATATTTATGGGTACTATCAAATTTGAAATTGCATGCATTTTTCCACCATTTTCTTTCTTTTTCTTACATCTTTTATTCAGTGCTACCAATATTATAATAAATTAAAAATAGATGTTTGTCAAAAATTTAAATTTTTTTTCTGTTTCTTTCATTTTTATTATAAAATTTTAGTGTGCTTTTTTGTTTTCATGGTTTTCCCTCATTTTTCAATTTTTCGGTTTTTAAATATTTTATTATTTAAAATTTTTTCCTTTTTTTATAATTTTGGATATTTTGGTTTTTAGTTTTGTTAAATTTTGTTCCTAATTTTCCGAGTTTGCTTTCTTAATTTTTAGATTTTCTAGATTTTTCTTATTAGTTTTCCGATTTATCAACTTTTCGATTTTCGCATTTTTTTACCTTTATCGACAAGAAAAAAATGAATAAATAAAACAATAAAAGCGAAAAGAAATCGCAAAAGTGATAAACGAATGTAAAGAAGAATCTTTCTGTCTTTGTTTTCTTTTTATATAAATCTGCAGTTTTTTTTTCTTACTTCATCTACAAAACAAGGAGAAAGTCATTGTCTACATGAAATTTATATTACCCCATTCTTCTATCGCACCTTTTAACCGTAATATTTTTTTATGAATTCTTTAAGAATAAATAAATAAAACGTTACTTGTTTTTGTTACAAGAAAGCATTTTTTTAAAATTGTATTCGTGCCACTAATGGAGGGTAAGCAATTAACACGAGATATCATCTGATAAATTATAAATTAATTTCTAAACGACATTCTGGTCACTTTTATTGATGACTCTTTGCCGTTCCCAAATCATTTAAAAACTGCCGAATTTAATTTTTAGTGAGCTGTAATTAATGATACGACATTACTGGTTGGAATATCTACAATCAATTTAAAATGCAAATTAGAGAGTTTGGAGAGAGAAAATGTTTTGTGTGATTAAATTTAAACCGAAACTTTTTAATTTGATAATTATTTATATACCAAAATTAAAGTTGTTTTTTTTTTATTGCAAATAAGTGGTACAAAGTGCTGAGGCATACATTACGATTTTTCCGAAATGTCTTTCACATTGTTGTATTAAAACATTTTGATGTTTGATGTTTTGATATTTTTTATTCTGGCGTTTCTCTTAAAATCTTTTTTATTAGAATCTTGCGAATATCGTCGAAATTTTCGTAATTTTTTAGGAGAAATCTTTGAAAAATGTAATTTATTTTTATAGGTTATTGTAATTTATTTAACAAAAAACTACATATTAATATTCAATATTTTGTCATTTTGATATATAATATTTGGACAATTTGACAATTTGAAATTCTACATTTTAATATTTAACATTTAATATTTTTATGTTTGATGTTGTATATCAATTATATAACATTTTGACAAATGATGTAAGGATAACACGGTGTAAAATCGAGCGCCTTTTTACATTTAACGGCGAGTTGAGTTTTTCGTAGAATAGAGTTCCAGAAACCGTACTGAGAACACGCATAGAATTTGAGAACCTTTAATAACGAGTCTGTAGTTTCTGAACGGTATCTTGTAGCCTACAGAAACGAACGCAAAATATTTTGCTTATAGAAAACATAAAAACTTCTGCTTTCTGCATTTTGATGACTAATCTATAGCAGTTGGCAATCGATTGTTAACGGCCGTATTGACTGGTGTATCGTTGATCGCAATTAAAAAGAGCACTACACCTAACTTGACTTCCTGAGTACCCCATTCACCAGAACTGCTCTTTTGGAGAAGATATTTCTTACTCTCACAGTGTTAAAGTATTCTAACCGCCGCGGAGATCTATAAAATATCAAATCTTATTTTGACGTCCGTTAAAATCGGTTTTATAATTTTGAATTGCTTTACACGTTAAAATTTCTCGATTCGTGGAAAATTTAGCACGTGGAGTGTTCACAGAAAAGCAAAACTGATTTTAACGGTCGTAAATTTTAACGTTCTTCTTCTGTAAGAATTCCTTTGCGATTTATCTTAGTAAAGAAGAATCGGGAAATTTGTGAGTGAGCTTAAAAAAATCGGAAAATTTTTAAAAGATTTTCATGAAATTTAAAAATAAAAAACCGAAATTATTTTTGTTTTGTTTAATAGCAAATTTTCTCACATAATGTTTTTGGGAAACAAGAAAAGTGACGAATGATGTACAAAATTATAAACGTGACTAGAATGTGTGTACCAAGCAATTTCGGTATGAAATCCATGAAATGTATCCCCACCCCCACAATTCTAGACCTTCCGGAAGGTAAGAAGAGAATAATGTAATGAAATTAATTCGTCTTTCACGTTTTATTCTTAATAGTCAATTAAGAGCGTCGGAGCCGCTAAGAATGATCAGCTGTTTTCTGTTTTTATGTTTGCGCCTTACATTTAATTGGTTATTATGTCGGGAGTTGTAATATTTCCGTCAATTTAAATAGAGAGTTATACAACGTTGCCCTAGTAATTGAACCTTCGCTATGTTTGGGTTAATGAACTTAACATTCTTTCGCCGGTTGTTATACTTAAAGCAATTTTCTCTTCGTACGCTAACAATAAAGCGATTATTTTAAAAAATCATTCTCCTGTTAGATGTGATGTAACTGTTATCTTTCTTGTAGTTTTGCAGTAATTTAATTTATTTATTAAAAGAAAAAACAAATACAAATAAACTAAATTGCAAAAGAAATAGAACAATGAGACCAAAGAAAGAAAAATCAAAACGAAAAGTAAAAGGTACAATAAGAAGCATTTATAAATGAAGAATTTAAAGAAAAAGTAAAACAGAAATTGGGAATAAAGCAGATTCAAATGAAGTAGAATCCCGATAAGAAGAATTAAAGGAAAGAATGTAGAGATCTTTGATGTTGGAAACGTAGAAGAAAAATTGCAAAATTACTGGGTAAATGATTTTCGATAATCAGAAGTTGTAGTTTACACCATTTTCAATGAAAATTGATCTGTGAAATATTTCGATAACATATTTAAGGAATGTATGTGTACCAACTTAACAACTATTATCACCTTCGGAATTTTCTTCCATTTGTATCAAAAACCAATCGTGTTGATTTAACTAAACACCGTTCATTAACAACACGTTCCAAATGAAAATTGTAAACATATCGTGACCACATTTTTCCTTATTTCTTAATGTGTCTCTACACAAATCAAATAAAACGCCTTGTTTATCAATGAAATCTTAGCTGTTGATTTTTCTTATTAGTTGAATCAAAAATGATATTTCCCAATCATTTTATTTAAGAAACAAAAATTTAATTACTGTAGTACAACGTTAATATTAAATTAAAAAGAAAAAGAAAAATTCGAGGTTATAATGAAATTTGAAGTGTAAATGTTTATTTAAGAAATTTATTGCATAATTTACTTATTTTGTTATACCTACGTTAAACTATAAGTAAATACATATCTTAAAATAAATTAGTTTTATGAATGAATTAAATAAAAAAACTTCCTGATTAGGAAAATGACATTTAAAAAGTTAAAAATCTTGAAATTTCATATGGAAAAATTGGATAATGAAAAACGGAAAAATCAAATATTACAAAACGAGTAATCAGATAAAGGAAAATTAAAGAGAAAACATTTGGATTTTCCAGATTTCAAATTTCCCAACAATTTCCGAATCTTTTTTTTTGCAATTCAATTGTTTAGTTATATTCCAACAATTTTCCGGAAAATTCCCTTAAATAATTTACAAATTAAAAAAAAACAGTAATTTTTATTTTTTAATAATTTATTTGAAATGTTTTGTGTTCTACAAATTTATTCCTGTAATACAAGAACAAAAAAGAGGAAAATTCAATGAGATTTACAATTTCATGAATGAAAATTGAGACTTCCCACCTTCATTTTATTTGGAAATAATAAATTCGTGCGGAAAATCCTCTTGGGGGCAATAAATAAAAGATAAAGGAATTTGCACGTAGAATTGCTGGGGTAATATAAAATTCAGCAAGTGCCGTGAGTGAACGGTGAAATATGAACACGGATCTTTACAAACGTTACAAAACAAAGAAGAATCGGTTGAACATTAAATATGGTTACATATCATCCTTCAACTAAGATTTTTACGACGATTCTGATCGTAAAAGTTACTTTGTTGGTAACGATGTTATTGTCTTTAAATTATTTAATACATTGTTTCAATAAAATAATTGATATGCAGGAGAAAACCCGTTATGTTTAAACCATGCATGTACAAAATTCGTTCTTCGTTGAATTCAAATTTTCAAAATATTCTGATTTTTTTAAAATTATGATTGATAGGTACTTAACATTTTTGCTGCCATTTGAAATATTAATGGTTTCAGGTCTTGGGTAATAACTTTTTGATTTTTGAAATAAAAAAGGGAAATTTGGAAAAGCACTAATTAAAAATAATGGAAAATGCGGAAAATCCAAAATTAAAAATTTCCTTGAATATTGTTAACGGTTTTAAAGGTAATCTGAAGGAAAACTGTTGAAAATTTCGTGATGAGACCACATCAATTTTATAGGGATTTCTAAAAATGTTCGTATATCTAAAAACAAATAATAATTTGGAAAATGATGAAAATTATGAACATTGAAATTTTCCGTGATTTTTAAAAGATCGTCGGGGAAAGTTTCTCGGAAAATTTTCTTTAATTCTAGCCAAATTATAAAATCCGGAATATTGTGGTGGTGAATAAATGGGAAAATGATGAAAATTATTTGAAAAACAAAATAAACTTTTAAGGAATCTTCTGATGGTTTTTTTAAGATTAATCTCTTGGAAATTTATTTACTATGCAAATTTGTTTATTGAAATATATTTTAGTAGAGAAGTTTTATGAAAATAAGTTATGAGATGGAAAATTGCACCAAATCATTTCGAATGAAGTAGTCCGTAATATGCAAATGGAGATTGCATATAAAAGTAAAGTAAGATCCAACTACTTTATGAATTGTGCCAAGAACTTAATAAATAGATGTATTTTATGGGTAGTCGTGTGGAGAAAATACACTGAATCGTAAAATTTATTTTATTCTCAGCGAATTTTCCAAGTTGCAGCTAATAACAAATAATATTTATTTTATTACAATTCACTGAAACCGCAAAATTTAACTTATCAATATAAAGGAAAAATCTGGAATGACCTCTATTCGACTTTCCGAACATGCGCTGGTCATAATGTAAATTAGTTGATCTTTAATTAGATATCGTTTAAAGAATGTACATGTAAGTAAACTAATGACATGGCGTCATAAAATATAAAATTACTAATAGCTCGGTTTATTTTTAAGATAAATTAATGAAATACGAAACTTTCTATAAATGCAAAAAAAATCACTGAACTATTCTATAAAAATTAACATCACTTCCGGCGAAACCGGAAGTACGATTATTCCTAAAATAACTGGTGATCTTCTTTTTGTGGTCTATAAATTGGATACCAAATTTGAGCCCAATTGAATAAAGTATTTAGGGGCTATTGTATTCACAAGACCATAGACACATACACGCACAAACATTATCACGAAAATATCAGAAATCTCGAAATTGATTTTTTTCACGATTACAATATTTTCTTTAGACAGTACCTTTCGGAAAGTAATAATTAAACATTAAAATTGTTTTGTATTTGGTAATTTTTGAAATTTTTTGTTTTTTACAATTTTTGGTATTTTTTTAGTGATCTTGACAAATTTTAACAGTTGCGGAAATTTTACGTTTTTTCCCTTATTTTGCATTTTTTTTTAAATTTTGGGTATTTTTAATAATTTTGATATTTTATAAATTTCAACGCTTCTTCTTATGTTTTTTGTGTTTCTAATGTTTTTATAGCAGTTTTTCAAAAGTTTTGCCAATTTTTACACTTCTTGGTATCGTTCCCATGTTATCGAGTTCTTTTTATGATTTCTGAAAAAAAAATCAAATGTCAAAATGTTATATAATTCAATATTCATCTTTATGTAAATGAAAAAATTGAATAAGACTAAATTTCAATTCCTCACTCTCATTTACTCACTTCGTTTAGTAACAATTTCTTCCTTAACAAACATCAACATTAAATTATACAACTGTCTGATGTTTTCATTTTTGACAATTTGGCTTTTATGTAACTTTATGCAATTTTTGATAAAAAAATGAATAGAATTTTCTAACTTTTTTATTTAAATTTCAAAAATCTGCATCAAAATGAAACAGCTTCTGCAATCTTGCAATATAAGGAGAATTTTTTAAAACAATTCTTTTAACACAATTATTCGTGTTTATTATTTTAAAAATAGATCTAGCGCTTTTCTTTTATAAACCAACAATCTATACGTTACTATTTATTTTCATGCAACTCACATAAAATAAAAAAGAATAAAAACTAAAAATAAAAAATAAAATTTTTATTACAGCACGTTACGTGTACGCGCCATGAAGTTTTACTACCGCGTTATGCCTTTACATTATTCACACTTTCAGCCAACACATCTGGAAAGGATTGTATAATAATGTATAATATAATCACAGATGGAAGTATATTAATATTAGGAGTATATGATAATACGAGTGGAAGATTATGATTAATAGATTTTTGGAGTAAGCACGGTGTAACATTACGATTGGATTATAAGGTATCGATATAAATTTCAAGCATGACAGGATAGTAACAGTTGGAAGAGATATTACCGCGGCTTAGCAAATTAACATGAAATAGAGTCGTATTACATGTTTCCGGTTGTGTTTGACAGTTAGATTAAGTGTTGTGATGTTGGTGTATGTTTTTTCTTTTATATAAAAACTACACACTAATTTTAAATTAAGAACTTCACTGAAGGAAGTTAATTAAAAATAAGCAAAGCTTATGTTTTAAAAATTTTACATACAAAAATATTTAAATAAATAAATTCGTATTTATGGAAATCTAAAAAGTAGAAAAGTGAAAAAAATTGATAAACTGAAGGAAAATATATAAAAATTTGAAAAATCGAAAAAAGAAGAAAAAATCGAAAGCAGAAAAATGTGTTCTGGGTCTGTTTTCTTGAGAACTGTCTCATTTTTAAACGACATAAGGTGGTTATTTTTTATTTTGAGTGCTATTACTGCAACCCTTCATCAGTGATAAAAACTTCAAACTTCAATTAGGAAAAACAGACATTTTTTTAACAAAGTTCGTGCAAGAATTCCAAAAATTTTTTTATTATTATTATTATATAAAACAGAATATTTAGACGCGGAAATATATTGCAAAAAAAATTAAAAATAATGCAAGGTAATAATAAATTGCATTCCATTCTAAGAGTGCTAAAGAAAAAATGTTACCTGTTTGATATAGGGGGAAATATCATCTTCGGGGAATCGAGTGAAAACATGCCCAAAACGAGCCAAATTTAGTTAATCGGGAGTTTTTGAGGTTGCTGATAGCGAATATGACTATAAAAAATCTTCAAAGTATACCTGGTGCCAATGACGATCTGGCTGACCAGGTCTTTTTAGGGGAATCGAGTTAAAAGTTGTCTAAATTTGATTTAAAATCTTTTTTTTTGCATCTCAAACTTTTTTTAAATTTCTGATATATACCTACTATGGAAATTTTTGAGAAATTGCATTATTTTTTAATAATTTAATTAGTTTTGTTTGTAAGTGTTTTTTCATCTCACTCATACTTAACAATTTCATGATATTATTCACTCTTTCCCGTTTTACGGCACGTTTTAGAGAGAGTGCAACATATAAAAATAAGAAGTATGAGTGAAATGTAATCTCGTCAGCTTCTACTGCGAAATATTTAACGCTTGATTTCGTATTACATACAAAAATAAATTATGCGCGTAAATTGAAGTATGAAGGTACTTAAATTTCTTTTCTCTTAATTTATTTTTGAATGTACTGTATAATGACTTCATTACATTTTCCTTTAATTTTGAATTTCCCTCTAATTCCTTTGTTTGATACAACCCCCTTGTAAATATTTAATGAAAACAGTTTTGAATTTTTCATCGCTCACTTCGTTCTCCTCTATAATAATCGTAATCGGACAATAATTATTTAACATTGATCGATTTCCGTTCCTAATACCACAATAGATTAGGATTATTACCCCACAAGGGAATTATATTATTCCATTTGTGTTTATAGACCCCAAACCCACTCATAAAATATACTTCACCCCTCTTACCCATTTTTTCAACCCAATCTTTACCTCAAATGTAATTAATTAAACAACCTAATTACAACTCCACCTTTTGTATTTAACAATTATCTCATTAAATATTTATTTGACAAATTTTCAGAATAGGTGTGGTTATCAATCGAAAAACAAATTTTTACTGCAACTTCATACCTGTTAAATTTTTCAGTTAAAATTTCATGACATGACCTTCTTAAGATGCTAATTCTGCAATTTCTGATAGTCAAACGATGATTTGCACGTAGCAGATCGATGATTTTCTGCACATGGAAATCATCATATTCACACCGTGAAAACGACGCATACATAACATCATCTTAATGTAAGCTTATTTCAAAAGTTGAAGTGTGCCTGTGAAAATTTTCCACGCTATCATGCAAAATTTGACGTACTACTCTTACTTCAATACATTGCTTTCAAATAACAATATCACGAACACTAAAGGAAATATAAACAATCCAAGAACGTGGTTATATAGAGAAAGTTTTGCGCAACGTAATGCTGCCAACCGAATATCGCTAATTATCTTAATTCGCACGTAATTAAAAATGTTCAGTTATTTTCCGAAAAGACCTCGTATGCAGAAAATGAATAGAATATGCATTGAAATTAGTAATATATGAATAAATGGATTAATTGCATTAAAATTTGCACAAAAATACTTAAATATGCAATTCGAATCATTTTTCGGGCTTCATTGATTAATTAAATGTAATTAAAATAGAATTCTCCTATATTTAACAATCATTTCATCAAATATTAATTTAACAAACTGAAATGTAACATTGTTATTTACAAAATGCGTTCAGGTACACACATTTATTATGTATACATCCATTTTAAGTCTAGAATATTATATCCACATATCAAAACTCACCCCCGCCCCCTCCAACATCCTTTCAACATCGGACGGATTTTTCCATTCTCTCTTATATTTTAATATTCTTTACATTTAATTCCCTTCCGGCATTCAACCAATTTCATATTCAAATAAAAAATAAATAAAATGGAATGAATTTCCTTGTAAAATTTTCTTAAGAATATCTGTGAACAATTCTCGTAGTTTATTAATTTGTAAATAATTTGTTGAAATGTTTAATCCGCCTACACATTGCGCTCGCGTGCGCTTTTAATAGCGTTTATTCAAAATGTTTTATGTAAATGTCGGTGTTGTTGTTATTACATTTTTGTTCTGATGAATATTTCAAGAAGGTTTTATGTATTTATTCTTTAACGGGATAACTCGAGTTGAGAGGAAGAGAGAGCGTTTCGTAATGCACCGTGAACTATTTCCATAATAAACGAATGAAAATATGTGGTGTATTCCACGTAGAACTGAGATATTTTAAAAAGTGGTTTTAGAGATGAGGTCTGACACTACATATATTATACCGTTATGGTTTTGTGCATGAGATGCACGGGATGAAATTATATACAAATAATGGTTAACACGTAAGGATTTACTGAAAAATATGTAAAATTTTGCAGAGGAAATATGTTTTGTGACTGTAATCTATATCTAAATGAAAATGGTTCTGCGGATGCAGAATGTTTTAATTCAATTTCTTATATACGCGTTCTTATGTTATAAATTATTATTAAATTAAGTGTTATCTAAAGCGTGAATCAGACGAGAAAGTTTTTTGCGGTATAAGTAGTAGAGTACATTTGTTCTTCAAGCACTATCTTATCTTTATCCGCTATTTCTTATTCTCTTCAACTACCTTCTAACTATCTATCTTCTTCGTTCAATTTTTTCTTTCTTTCAATTCGTCCCTGACAGTTACCCTACCCGTCATCCACCTAAGCATTCTCATCTGTTTTCTTTATTGGCCTTACTGCCGTATACCATGGAGGTCTTCACCGTGTTGAATGCTTTTCTTCTAGTCTAATCATGGAAAAGGATTTAAAAAAGGTTAAAACAATCTTTTGGCTCTATCATGCCAAACTCTTCTTCCTCATTTTGTGAGAAGGTGATAAGTGAAGTTTAATTACTAAAGGAATTATCAACCAATTTCAACAAGCCTTAATACGAACGAAAATGTTATATTATCCTATAAACACGTACAATGCAAACAGATTTATTGAATTGTTTACACAAATCAATCCAATCTTCCCTTATAAACAATACATTCATGATTACTTACAAAACAAACAAATAAGGATGTAGAATAACCACAACCTTCCCTTTTATCCGACGGATAAATATCACAATTGAATAATTTATCACTTCCAACATACATTCTTAAAATGTGATTGAGTATAGAAAAAAAAAGTAACCCAAGTCACGTTGTGTAAGGTGATTATGGGTGTAAATAAATGATCTCGATTGAATATAAATCTGTAATTTGTAAGACAAAAGGTCGTAAAGTTAGAATGGGAATGGCCCTCCTGTAAATGCAAATCGCCAATCAATAACCCGGCCGATGTTAAATATACAACTCGTACCGTAATTTCGCCTCGGACTCAAGCTGGGTACTTAACAACTAACATAGAATTAGCGAACAACCGATAAATCTGTTAATTATTCGCTTGGGAGCATGACACCATTTTGCTAGAATATTGCTCGGTTCATTACACAAATCAATCATTGATGTTTATTAAACTTTAATTATCTACCATTATGATAGTTGCTGTTAAATAAATTTATCTAATAAATGATGATGATATTGTCTAGACCAGCAGTTCTAAAATCTTTTAGTTTGAAAACTTTTTATATCTTAATTTGTTTTTTAAGCAAATAAATTAATGGAGTTTTTTTTAATGGCGACCATGTTTGTTTCCATATTTAACTTTGAAAACTTGTACATTACGTTATAGGTAGATTAAATTTGTACTCCGTTGGTATTGGTTTAGAGCAGCTATCAACAAAAGTCGTAAATAAAATATATATTCCAACTTTTTAATTTCCCACTTTTAAGTATTTTTCAACCTTTTTTAATTTATTCACATTTTCCAACATTTTCATCAATTCTCTGTTGTTATTATTTTCATTTTTTGGTTGAATATCTTTTAGAAAATTTTCCGCGATTGAAGTTCTGAAGGAAAAAAAAACCTACAAAATAAAGATTTGAAATTGCTTTAAAATGCTTTTGAAAGTCCAAAAATTTAATGGAAAATTTTATTATTTTTTCTAAAATTTAATTGAAAAATTTAGAAAAAATTTGTCGGGAATTTTCTTTTTTAAAATTTCTGAGAAATTGTTTAGGATTTACATTTCAACTTGACCTTATTTTAAATCATTATTCGCGTTATTAAAAATATTTTACGTAAAAAAAATTGATTTTACGCTTTTAAAAATAGAACAAACAAATTCCAATAAACAAATATAAAATTGGTGTTTTCAATTTAATCCGCGCCTACCCTTTCCTACTTCCCAAATTGATTTTTCTTTTTTTTTTTTGTTGGAGCGTACAGTACATAGTAATTTTATTTGTAATAAAACGTGCAATCCTGATTGGCTTTAATTAAATATTTACAACCATGAAAGTTTAATTTCCAATTACAATAAAACTGAATTATTCAATTGGTGTGTTTTTCATCATTTAAATATTTACACGACACATTTTCAATTCACAACCCCCGATTCCAAAAACAGAATACATTTGTTTTTTGTTTTGTTTCAGGTGGGTTTTACAAACTGGAAAGTTCAGGTCAGATATTTTGCAACCCCTTGTCAATTATGAAAACTTTTGTGTGTAGAAAAAATAAGCAACACAATTTAACCATGGTTTTGCCCCAAGCGTATATCCATTCAGGGTTATTTGCATTTCAGCCCCTAAGCTATGGTTATATTAACCCAAAACTATAAACCCCAAAGCGCCCCATTCATAACTTATATTACTACCTGCGTTTTAACGTACAATAGCACAACTAATTATTTCAAGTATTATGTAAAGGATTCTTGAGGATCATTATAACAGTTTTATTGTTAAATTTAAAAGAATTAAGAAAATTACAAAAAATACAAAAACCATCTTGAAAAATTCAAGAGCTTTGCTCTTATTGAAAATAGTGGAAACACAATTTTATATAAAAAAATTTTTGTTAAACTAATATTTTTTTTTAGTATTCAAAGAATGTATGAGAGAGAGAGAAAGAACAAATAAGTCATGTTAATAGAGTGGTTGTATTTTTTTGATAATGAATTAAATTAACTGAAGGATAAGTTTTATTAACCGAAACTATAAACCTTTAGGTTTATGTTAATAGTTTCCAGTTTGTAAAGAACATCCATAAAATCTAAGATTATTTATTGCGGACGTTAAACTACCCTTCTTATGACCGTTGAGACTGGCGGCCAAACCCCCTACGAACTCCCAACCCCTTGACAGAGTCTAGGTGTTTGCACTACATTCTCTGAACTTTTTAAACGCTAAAAGGAGCGTGCCTTTCAAATAAATCAACAACTTAAACTTATTGCTCGGATCAAATCAAACCGCGCGTTCTAGAAAGCGTAAACTCTGATTTATACGACACAAAAATTAATTACAGACATAAACATTGATTTAATTACGATATGAGATACGTTATTATTTAAAAAAAAAACTGTGAGGTAATTTTAAAAACTACTCAACCAATTGCAAGTATTCATTCATCATTGGAAGTTAATGGATATATTTCAAAATTAAAACATCTAAAACAGATAATAAACAAACAAAAAGAAAATGAAAAAAATACAAATAAAAAAATTGAGAAATAATCAAAACAAAATTATAGAAAATCGCAAAAATCGAAAATTCTTTGAATCCTAAAAGGGATATTTGAGAGCATTTTACGTTTACTCATTTATTTCGTTTCCTTTGATTTAATAAAGTACGCCCGATACTCATTATCGATGTTATTTAATTTAATTGGTTCGAACTAGGAAAAGTTTCCAACCCCGAACGAAATGTAATTTAGCTTTTTTAAAGCTTTGTTTGGAATTTATTAGTTTTTGTTTCGTTAGTTTTGTACGCCATTCCTTTTAAAATAGATTACAGGAGTATTATTTTACAAATTACATTTTAATTAACTAGTTTTCTGTGTCGCATTCCAACAAAGTGAGCAAAAAAAAATTGCATTAAGCTTAATTAAGACGAGGAAGATTGCAATTTTCATGGAATTACATCGGAGGGTTGTTTTCAGTTTAATGTAATCGCTTTTTATTTCTTAACAATGTTTACAAAAGGGGGATTACTTCGGTTGGGTTTTTTTTATATTTATTTATTTACTTTTGTGCGATATATTTTCGTGTTCAGTGTTAATATTCAAAATGTTCGTTTTTATTTTGTTTTCTTGATTTGTTAAACTGCAGTGGTGAAGTTTGCGTGTTTGGAGATTGGTCTCGCTTGATGGGAGTTGTGTAGATGCAAATTTGTGCAAATTCATGAAGCGCCGGAGATTGAAACAATTCACGTCATTCAGTTTATGTTAAAAAGTTTATTTTGTTAGGATATTAAAAAGCTACAAAGTTATAAGGTAAAAAATCGGTATGTACAACCGAAGTAAAATAGAAGCACGAGTACCTACCAAGATGACAAAATATTTTCTTTCAAAATATCAATATCATATTCATATTCAACTTTAATTTTGTTGACAAATTTTGACATCAGAGCCGTGATCCAGCGATCCTAAGACCTCCTCATGCCAAATTTTGTCTAGCTACACATATCAGTAAGACAAAATTGACAGTCTACTGACAGCCAGCCTATTGACAGTTGACAATCGTTTATGTAAAATCTCTGGCGTGTTTTTCATGACGATTTTCGCAAATTTAAGTTATATGAACATTTTTATCCACTATACAGAGATATTTTTGTGGCGCTTTTGTGGTTTGTGTTTTCATTGAATCATAGAAATGAAAAGTTGTTTACGTCAATAATAATTGTTTGTAATTTATCGTTTTGGTGTTGGGATGACGTTTATGGATCAAACAATTTAAAAATGAATTTAAAGTGAAATAATGCTGTAGCAGAAGAAGAGAAATTTGCCGCTTTTATTATTGGATTTATGAAATGCGGTTCGTGCTTACGTTCCATAAATCTTCCTCGTGCTTAAGTTGCACGGTACACAACGAAATTACCTGTTTTGATATGGAGAGTTCATTAGTCCTAATTTTTAAGGCTATAAATTATATGTAGATGTTTACGGTAGTTAGAGTGTTAAGTTTAATTGAAAGTTATTTTATAAAAATATTGGAAATCCATTAGTAAGGGTCTCGGGTTCAAGCCTAAACAGGTGCATGATGTATTAAAAATATCGCACATTCATTATTTCGGTATGGAAAATTGTTTATATACCTTTTACGGCGAAAATAATAACATTTTATATATTTTTAAATTTTAACATTTTCCACTTGATACCTACGTGACATGTTGACACTTCATAATTTGAGAAATGAAACAATTTTTTTCTAAGAATAAATATAGAGAGCTTTAACAACGAGTGTGAATTCTTCGCACGGATCAGCTTAGTTTCAAAATAATGTGATTATGACTTTCTTTTTTTCGACTTTACATTCTAATACTATTATTTTCTTTTTATTTCCAATCTTGTTTAAATATATTTAGTTAATTAAGAAGAAAAAGAAATTCATCCATCTTTTGTTCCCAATTGATTTAACAAATGTATTTAAGCACGCAATTCAACTATAATTCCACGTAAAATCCTCACCGGGCTTGTTTCTTACCAAAGACAAGACCTAATAAAATACCCATCTAGGAAATGTCTTATTATTGTCAATTGCGATTAATCCAAGACATTTAGAGTCGCAACAGTCCAACATTAAAACTCCATAATGGCGCGAGCACTTTTTTTCATTGTATTTTCTGAAGTTAACTACTTGCAACCAAGCAAGGTGAAATTGTACCGTTTGTTGAACGCAAACACACATACACACATGACTCCAGGAAATAATTAGTTTCTGTCAAGTGAAATTTCTATACTTTTACTTTATTTGTTCTTGGATATGTAGTGTGTGGTTTTTGCAATGAATTGATATGCCACCGATCTTCCTACAGACCTCAATTGATGTGATGGCTATTGTAATCTTAATGGTTTTATCTGTTTGGTGCGGCATTAAGTTGTTAGTCATGCTTATAAACATTTATCCCATTTGTAATCAGCATGTTCGTCAAATCAACGCTTAAAAAACGTCAAACACAACTTTGTTTGGGTGGAAATGAAATTATTCTGCGTCTTAATTAAAGGAAATTACATCCAAATCCACAATTTAAGAATGCCAATTGTTTTTTTTATTTTTCTGGAAAATTTTTCATAATTTTTTTAGTTCAAAATTACAAAATCCACACTTTTTTTCAAAAACTTTACTTAATAATTAAAAAGTAGAAAGTTAACGAAATTTTTACCCCCTTATAATATTTATTATGCTATTACTTGTATTTTTAACTAAACCATCCGAAGATACCCGAACTTCAATCACGAAGCGTTAAACATTAAAAAAAAGAAAAAAATTAAATTAAATTTAGGCTTGGCACTATAATAAAGTTATTTACTTATTAATTTTTGAATTATACGTCATCAATTCATTATTACTGATATTTCAACGTTATATCATCAATCAAGGAAGTAATTATGTAGATTTTACGGCAGCCAATTAATTTCTAAATAACAAGACTCCGCTTTATATCTCTTGGAGCCAATATATACGTTCCTACATCGCCACACTTCTTATTAAATTCAATCTGTCGATTGAGTCGAAAGAAAAAAAAATTAACTGCTTCATTAAATCTTTCGAACTAAAAATAAATTAGAATCTGCAGTGCCAACAAATCACCAACAAATTTCGTAACTGACAAATTTTGTGTTATTGGACTCGATTTAAAATATGAATTGTAATTAATTTAAATCGTTCATTGGAAAAGAGGTTACGGAGGTTAATTTAGAAAATTGCAATAATAAAATGTTATTTCTGTTATGAATAACATTAAGTGATAAGAGATTGTGAGTGTGTGATGTCGTAAATATTTAATAGTAGCAGATAATTGAAATAATGAATGAAAAGATAAGAACGGAGATAAAGGAATGAATAGTATTTACGAAAATATCATTCGTTGAATATATTTTTCCGTTATTGATTTTTCTTTCGTTTATTTAATTTTCTTCAGTTCTAAAATTTTAATTCAACTTTTGTGAGTTTCTATAATTTTGTTTAGATTTTCTTTTCTTTTTTTTATTAATTTTTTAAAAATTTTGTTTTTAAACTTTATTTATTTATTTTGTAATCTTCTAAATTTCGATTTTATTTTTCAACTTTTTCTACATGTAAAAGTTGTTCTGAAATGTGCACTGGGATCTTTTTGAATTAATTACATAAAACTGAAAAGTTTTGATTAAAAGTTTAGCAGGGAAAACTTAAAATTTAATCTGAAAGTAAACCAGGAATTGCAATCTGGATGAATGAAAAACCGCAGACACTAATTATAAAATAAATGCATAACATTTATTAAATAAATGACATGCATGACTTTAATTATTTATAACTTTATGATATTTATGTAAAGGTATGCATGCAATAAAAACATCAAGGTTTATTAATTGGTAATTAGTCGCGGTATAATTTCCATATTTGAATGTGGATCTAATTTCATTACGACTAGTTAAATTATTTTACATTTAATCATTGGTGGTGTGGGTATAAAATCTATTTGTGGCTGTTGCACATGTTACAATTAAAAAAAAAATGAAAAAGATAAAGAAAGAGATGGAAATAAGGAAGATAGACGAGTTAAGAGAATCTTTAACACGACACGTTTAATTTATAATTTATTTTTTACTAGTTCATGATATCCAACGTTGCATGGGTTAAATATTTCATATTTTCCATTTTTTTTTAACATCCCGACTTTCCAATTTCATATTTTCCATTTTTCAAATTTCCTATGTTGAAGAAAAAACTAAGAAAAAAAAGAGAGAGAAGACGATTGAACTAAAGTTACACTTTTAGGTTTGTAAAGAAAATTTTTGTTGTTTATGAAAACTGGGTGAAATGGTGGGGATGTTACGATTCTCGCCACCCTTCTTCAATCCGACGCGTAGACGCAGCTCGGTTCAGTCGGGCCAACCCTCATGAATATTTCCATTTAAATTTTAATCGAAGACCGAGGAATAAAAAAGCAGCATACTGTTGAATTTTTCATTCGAATGAAAACGTATCTTTTCTTAACGTATTTCATCCCCAAAATTGTTAAATTATGTGCGCTGGGGATGTTTAAAATAAAGTTGCCTGTTTTCTGGATTCGTTTTCACCCTGTTAAATTCATTAAATGGATTATGTTTTCATCCCTTTCGGGTTGTCGCTTGAATTAAAAATTAATATAGGACATGTATTTTCAGTTGGTATTATGATAAAACTAAACATTATTTGTGGAGAAAATAAGTAAAGAATGAATAAATGACATTTTAAAAAAATTCATATATGAAAAATTTTCCAATTAAATGTACATAGTAAAAACTAGAGAAAATGTATTTATTTTGTTTATTTTATCGTATTCTATTTATAAAATTTTGATAACTCATAATTCAAGGTTAATATAAAAATAAAATAAAAATGTCATTAAATTGTTACCAAATCCTTTTAATGAAAATTAATGATGAATGTCTCAGTGTATTGTTAGAAAAATTTCACGCATCAGCGAATCGCGCGCGCGCAATTAAATTCACGGCTAATTAACCTCTGATGTATCTCTTTCCTTGCAAATCCGTATAATTACCATGCAAATTTATTTATCTCCCAAATAAAAATAAAAAGAGAGACAAGAGAATAAAATTGGATTTCCATAATCCTCAATGAAATAAAGAAAAGAACAAAAAAAAATCAACCAATTAAAATTAACTTAAATGCGGTTACGATTTGATGTATGTTGTTCGGAAGATCATTCCAATTTACAACTTCTTGCTCGGGAAATAATGGCCGATAATAATAACAATTACTTTTATTGCCTTTTATTCCGCACCGAATCCAATTATGTTTTCCCAGAAAAGGTATTACACACCACCATCATCGTTCACGGTCTGCGAGCTTTTAATGTCAAAAGAAACCAGGAACTGAAATAAATCTATTTCATATCAAAATTTGTTGGAGTACAAGTATATGTTTTCATTGCACTGAGTCTCCACCCCGTCCATACTCCTTGAATCTGATTTCGGGGATGATGGGACTATCACGAAATTAATTTAATATAAAATTACATAAATTAGATTCCGACTTGAACTTGGGACCTCGTTAGATCCCTAATTAATCTCTACTAACATTATCTTGCATTAATTAGTATACTAAGTGTTAACTAACAACGGTTTAATTAAACCTTTAACTAAATCAACATTGGATTTTTTTATCTGTTTTATTAGAGTAGAATTAGTTCGAAAAAGCCGTGGACTTCGTTTTTTCTATTCAGCAGTTCTCGAGTGAAAACTTTCGTAGACCCTTTTATCTTTACTTATTTTTTAATTTTGAGTTCAGTTTTAGAAAGTACATTTAAAAATGATGGTTATTCTTTTGTTACATTTTCGTATCTGTTTAAGAACCTCTGAAAAGGAGGCAAGTAATCTAACATTTTAAAATTTCGCGCCATTTACTTCCAATCCAATTAACTCATTTATAGAGTATTCTCGGTTTTACTTAATTCCATTCAAATACTAAAAAAAAAAAAAAAAAAAAAAAAAAAAAAAAACAAAAACAATCAATGTTTTCAATAAAAAAAAAGTAATCCAAAATTTTTAAAATTTTTTAAATAAAATTCACCGAA